>CM055852.1:27917480-28094980 GCA_029490765.1 Euthynnus affinis
GTGTGTGTGTTTCCATCTGCTGTAACAGGACAGTATTCACTCTGAGATCTGCAGCAGCGAATGTGAAAATCCCCCTAAAAAAAAAAACATCAACCACATCTGGAAGGTGTTTAGTTCAAGGTTTTTAAAGAATAAAAGTCTGCACTTACACACTTACAGTAGATTGTTGTGGCTGTGAAAGCCGGATCACCTGTTAGTCCAGATATTATCCTTTATGAGAGACATGAAGAATCAACAACAGGTACATACATCAGTTTATGTATATGCTGCTCTCACCATTGGCTCTATTCTCAGGAGCAATTTTGACAATTTTTAAATGTTTCAGCTGCTTCGAACCAAGATTTTTTCAGTGTGTAATAACAGAAACACATAACACATCTACTCCTTTTTAAAAACACCTACATCATCCTACACCATCATTCAACAAACAAACAAAAGCATACATATGCTGTCCTGCTGTTCCAGATCATACATCTTTATATTTGTGCATTAAGTTATTTTTAAACATCTTTTAACCTTTAACCTTTTAACATGCACATTTCTCTCATTTTAAACAACTTTAATTTAATAAACTTCATGTTTCTCTTTTGAAGTATGAAAGTAATGGCTTCTGCTCTACACCTGCTTTTTTCTGTCTATGTAAGTGTGATGTAACCTGCCTCCCTTTCTTTTCTTTTTTTTTTACAGGAAGCTTCTCACACCACCTACTACACCATGTGACCAAAACGCCCTTATTGGCATGGCAACAGCCACCCTGGACGACCTGCAGCAGATCATGCCGGTAGGTGTCGGCCGCTGATTTGAATCCCAGACGACGGTTCAGGGTGAGCGATGTGACGATCTGCTGCCGGATTAGCAGCTCGTTTAACGCTGCGGACTGTCGGGTCAGCGTTAATGTTACAGCAGCTGGAAAAAAAGAAGCTTTATGAATACATAAAAGTAAATTAAATATGATGTATAGAAGGGAGTCCAGACAGAGAGGATGACATTTGCTGTGTTTTCTTCTTTTTTGTTTTTTTTTTAGGTGCTCAGTCAAATTGCATTTGTCTTGATTTAATAAAGAACAGCACAGATGTTTAGAGCCGGCTACATTAATGAAAAGAGACGCAGCTGTTTATTTTCATCCAGCTCATATTTTCCTGTTCAGAGGCGCAAAATATGAATAAAATAAATCGTATTCAGATTATCTTCAGCGCCTCATTTATCACTAGTGACTGACCACTAACATCCAAGACGTCTCGGTCATATCACATGACCTTTCTGTTTCCCCTCAGTGGCCCTTTTTTTTCCTCACTTTTAAAGTCTCTCAGCAGCTCAGGTTCAATTATTTCTCCTCTTCTTTTGCAAAGCACACCTGCTTCCTGCGGGATGAGTCGATGCAGATCCAAAAAAGGAGGTTTTCTCTCTTTTCTATCAATCAATCAATCAATCAATCCAAGTCCGACAGACAGAAGAAAACACTTTCTTTTTTTGCACTTCGTCACTTTAAAAGTAAACACGTGTCAAAACAATCAAGTGTCCGGTCTTATTTAGCTGTGCTTTATAGAAATCAGATGATTTTTTTTTTTTTTTTTTTTTTTTTTTTACATCTGTAGTCTCAGTCAATACGCTGCTTAATTGAAAAATTGTGGCAAAATTTTTTTTTTGGGGGGGGGGGCCCTCGGGCGGTAATCTGCAACAGGCTTTGTAAAAAAAATATCCCTCAAGAAATGAATTGAAAAGTAAAACCAGACATTTGAAAAACAGAAAGAAGCGAGTTTGAAAACAGTTTTTGGGTCATTTTTTAGCCTGTCGGTACTTTTCAGTATGCGGCCCGGTCACTGTGTTTTTACTGATCAAACCACCCTTTGACTTCAGCCAGCCTTGTTTTTATGAGTTATGATTCGATTATTATGATTTGTTTGAAGTTTTTAAAGACGTGAGATTGAAGTCCTTCACGTCTCTTGTGTCTTTCAGGCTTGCATTTCTCTTTTCTGTCACTAGAGGGAGTCAGAGTTAAACGTTTGACCTCTCTCTCTCCCCTGTTTGTTCACACTTCTCCTCCTCCTCCTGCTGATCTTTGCCTCTGTTCAGCCTTAATTTCACCTTCATGTGTCGCTGTCAGATTAAATTTAACTCCTCCGATCGGATCGTTTATTCCCTCGCATGCATGTCGAAACCTGCTGCAACTTTAAATACATAACACATTTTATCATTGGATAGTTTTATTCTTAAGAGATGTTCTTTTTTCCCCCTTTCTTTTTCTTTAACTCAACCCATGTTTCTGTCTTCATATCAGGATGGATTCAAATCTGAACTCTGCGTCTCAGCACTTTTTTTTTTATGTTTCTTCTGTTAAAATCAGCTTAAAACACGTTGACAGTGTAAACAAAAGAGTTATGAAGTTTGGTTTGAGAATGCTTGAATGTTGCCAGATGTGAAGCTCATTCAACCACTTGAGCTCCTTTTTCCTCCCACTGTTTCGCTCTCTTTCTGTCATACACACACACACACACACACACACACACACAATCAGTTTAGTCATTCAATCTTGCACTTGACACATATATACACAGTTGGGTCCAAAAGTCTGAGAACACTTTCCCCCCCATTCAAGTGGTCCCAGACATTTGGATCACCACTATACATTCTCCTTCACACTCAGGCATGCCAACATACAGTTATGTCACATTTGCACAGGCTGCGCTCACGTACACACTTCCTCTCACCCTCTCTCTCCCTCTCTCTCTCTCTCTTGCTCTTAAAGACACGAGCACATCGCTGTTCATTCTGACAATAAAGCGATTGTACATTTTAACAAGTGTGTGAACACTTTGGTGCGAGGACAGAAAGTCCAGCTGAGATATATTCATTTTGAAAAAGCACTTTTGACATAATAAGAATCATAAGCTGAGGTATATGCATAAAAAGGACCAGGACCAGGCTGCAAAATGCAGAGAGATTTGACTGCATTTTTTTGGCAGACAGCAGTTGCTGAGCAAGGTTGAGGTGCCTTTGAGCAAGTTATTAAACTCCACCCGCCCGCTGATGTGGAGCTGCAGAGGCCAGAAGCTCTTTACTGTGTTTATGGTCTCAGCCTAAAAGATCCTGAGCTTCATGTGAAGTGGTGACGCTGACTGACAGATACGACACGGCTGCAGAACATTTAGCAGCAGCAGCAGCTTTCTGAGAGAAAGATCCAAAGCTGCCTCCCAACAGCAGCTCAGAGATACCCGATCCACCGGCCGCCTCACGTCCAAAAGCCCTCCTCACTGTGAAGGTCGACAACTCTGGTCCCCACTAGGATACATAAACACACACACACACACACATATATATATATATATACACACACACACACACACTGGGGTGCCAGTGGTTGCATAACAGCGGGATATCAGATATGAGGCCTATAGTTGGCGTCAGAGCCGGAGTCACTGGTGATGCCAGACAAGCTGACTTCATTCAAACTTTATTCATATTTTTGGTTTTGTTTTGTGCTGCAGAGCTTCATAAATAAAGTTTAATAAATCAAACAGTTCATGCATCCATCCTTTTGTTCATTAACGGCCTCAATTAATGAATGAATAAATATGTATTTAAGACAATTTACTTGAAATAATGAAATATTTTTGAATGGTTTTAGGAAGCTGGATTCAGTAATACATTGACTGGTTTGATAGTGACATTAGCAGGAAGTAGAGCTCAGGAGCTGCTGCAGCTTCAACAGTTTGTCACTTCTTAGGAAAGTTGCGTCATACGTGACCTAAATTTGTGAGTGAGTAAAACAAAAAAGAGGAAAAGAAAAAAAAAAAAGAGGAAATTGCACGTTACCACTAAAATGTTAACAGCTATTTATTGGTCTGAAAGTAAGTGATCTCTGTTGCTCTCTCTTTTAAATATATTCTAACATAATGGACACAGACTGTGAGCCGGCCGACGCCTCCGCGCCGGCGACTGAGCCGTGGCCGCGGGCGCCATGTGTTCAGGTTGTCCGTACATCCGTCCCGTCCTCTAGATGCGGCGATCTCAGGAACACCTGGAGGGAGTTTCGTTACATCTGGCACAAACATCCACTCGGGCTCAAGGATGAACTGATAAGAATTTGGCGGTCAAAGGTCAAAACTTAATAGCTTTTATTAAATTCCTCCCTTCACTACAGATATTATGAGTCTGGATGTAAAGTCGCAGCTTGACTGCTTGGTGGAGGCAGACGACTACGAGGCGACGTTTCTGGTTTATTCATTAACTGCTGATGAGTTAAGTGTTTTATTGTTTCCTGATTCTACTCGTCTCTGTCTGCAGGAGCTGGCTCATGGTTTGGGAGAGCTGCTGAGCTACGACGGAAACGTAGAGGAAGACTTCTACCTCACCTTCCAGGTATCAAGCTACACTTACAGTAAAGCTTGGGAAGGACAGACTCTTGTCAGAAGCACACACACACACACACACGCACACTCATGCCCCACGAGCACAGATGTCATGAGTAAAAGTCAGCAGGTCTGACGGTGCTGACAGACAGCTGTGACTGCTGTCACTGCTTTGTAAATTTAATTCACAAATCTATAAAAAAAAAAAAAAAGTTAATTGGCGATGTGAATCACCTGTGCTGCTGTCAGACAGCATGTTAGTCATATTTTATCTCAGTCAACAAAAATGTGTCACAAATTATTAATAAAAAACTGTAAACCGGACGTCTCGTCTGATTCATGACCTCCATGATGTTCTTCTACATTTTCTTAGTGCTTGAAGTTAAAAGGTATTGTTATTGTTATCATTGGAAAAAATGATCCAGCCCTGATAATTCTTCCTTTAATGGAAATACAATGGAAACTCTTTAGTTATGTTTTGAAGGTAATTAACGAAGAACTGCAGATAATGATCTTACCGAATATGGATGTTTGGTGCTTCAACATTAACTGTTGAAGTTTGATCAGTTAAGTCTTTCACCTAAAACTGACACTTTAATCAAACCTTTTGATCAAACTGCATCTTTTTTTTTTTTTTTAACAGGCTGAATTCACTGAGAAGTTCAACTTCCTGGTTCGATATCTGAGCTGATTATCAGTTACCAACTTTTGTGGATGAATGATGTCCAAATATAAACCACAACCCCTCCCCCTCGAGAAAAACAGCCATATCCTCTCTGAAACTAAATATATGTGATAATTATCTCTGTGTGTGTGTGTGTGCAGGAAGTAGTTTAAGACAGATCTGATTAACAATTTATAGATAAATCCGCTGCAAACAACACAAAAAAAAGCTGCAAATTGCATTAAAAATCATAAACGGTGCTGAAGAGTTTGTTCATTTTTGGTCCCCTGTAATTATTTAAAACACATCACAGAGTTTCTACATTTAAGTTTTACTGAAGTTTTACATTTCATGACATCAGCATCTTTTATGAAAAGCTGCTGGTCAGACCGGCCGGCTCTGAGCGTAAGTAACCAGATATAATGGCATACTTTATGGAGCAGCTGGAGCTATATATGAAGCAGACACGTATGTGGGGGGGGAAAGTATTATGTAAAAGCCTGAGTGAGGTGTTATTTTAACCCACAGTGTGAGCTGACTGTGAGCTATAGGTTGGTCACAGTCACACCACTGTGGTGCAGATGAACCTACTGACCTGCGGTACACACTGACTGGATCTCTCTCTGTCTCTTTACTTTCTAAAGCAAATCCGCTCCCTCCTTTTTTTTTTTTTTTTCTCCTCCTCTCCTGTATATTTGTTTATTTCCGTCTGTATTTTTACCCCTCTATTTTTCACACATACACACTTTCTTTTGACCAACGTTTCTATTTAATGTTCCCTTTTAGTACGGTGCGGGCGCAGGAACATGACAGAAACGCTCTGACACGAAAGAACCAAGACACCGTTATAAAAAAAACATCTTAAAAAACAATAAAATCACATTATAATGAACGCTTTCCCACATTTATATCAGTTTCAAAAATGCGTGTCTTTGTGTGCTGCAGGTGTTCCAGGAGGAAATGGGTGTGGTCAAAACCTACAACCTGAAGCCTGGAGGAGACAAGATCCCTGTCACCAAGCAGAACAGGAAAGGTGAGTCCACGCCGAGAGTCACAGTGAACAGTAACCAAGCAGCTACCACCCACAGATTTTAAGGCCTTTTCTCATTACTCACATAAGCTGGTTTCTCTTCTATTGTGTTCGGGTCAAATTTGTAGGGCTGTAGTCTGTTGGTCGACTAGTCGATTAATTGGTCGATACTCTCTCATCCGACTAAATTCTCATTGGTCGGCTAATCTCCTTGTATCTCTATCTCTATTTTCATAAGGAGAAAAGTGCTACATCAGCAGCTTTCTGGGATTAATCCATTATTTTCCTGCAGCGGGGGACAGACTAACAAACTACCTTTTGAAAACGCGGGTGTATTCAAAACACCCCCGCTGTTTACACAACTTTGGATTCTTCCAAACTCCGGAGGTCTAACTCCGTTACTGAGCGTTTATTAAATGTACTGAACTTTTCAGTGTTTCTCCTACGATTATATTAACGAGAACCCCCGCCAGGCCAAAAAATATTTTTTAATACTAGAATAAATGCCAAATATCCACTCATTCAGAAATATTTAGCGTTTGGGAGTCTGTGCAGCGCGTGAGTCAACCGCTGTGTTGTTGCCTGGGAAACGAGCAACTGTGTTATACGTCATTGCGTAGTATGTTTATGTAGCGAGTTGGACACAGAGAAAGTGACGGTGGATACGAGCGGAGCAGAGGAAAAGGTTAGCGGTAAGTTGTCAGTCTGGCAGTAAATGTACAGCACAGACTACAGTGTGTCAGTTAAATGATGAAAAGTCACGTCTGTTGTTTCTCCAAGTGCTGGAAAAGTGAAGGGAGTTAGCTCCAAAGTTAGCAACGATGGATTAGCCTAGCCTCAAGACGCTAAACAGAGACTAATCGATCAGTCGCAGATTATTTACAATTTTAGTCGACCAAGATTTTCTTTGGTTGACTACAGCCCTACAAATTTGACCCGTCTTCAAGTCTACATGTGTGAAACATACATTTATTTTTTCCTGATCAAAACAAGGCTTCATTACATCCTATAATGTATTTCGCCTGTTCTGTTCATCATAAAACAATAAAACAGATCAATTTTGCCCGTTTTAAACTAAAAAACGATTTGCACATTGTAAGTTAAATGTGGTCTAAAATACATAAAATATCAAAGTAAGCATTTATATATTATGGTTATGGTTGGATAACAAGTCAATCAGCAGATAAAACATGTTTCTGGATGATAATTAGCTTTTTTTCAGTGCTTGTTAATGAATTCAAACATGGGTCAAATTTGACCCGCTAACACTAAAAAAGGTGTAAACCCTTTTCTAAACACGTTAGAAGGGTTACGTGCACGCCAATTGCCGCTCCTAGAGCCACACAGCTACAAAATTAAAACTCAGAAACAGTAACACTCATAATTTTAGCTTCCAAACAAGGTAATAATTGAGTATATAATGATGCTGTCCAACACTGAGAGCTGTTATACAAACACTGCATTGACATTCTCACCTGGCTCTGATACAAAAACACTTTGTAAACTCATATTTTCTTTATTTTTTCCACAGTGAGGCATTGTTTACTGTGAAAAAAATATATATATAATCAAGGAACTTTCATGAGAGAAACCTGGCTCAGCGCAAAAACCCCTCTTTGTTCCCTTTTTTTTTTTTTTTAAGAGCTGAGAGAACGTCAGCTTCATTTGCCTTTATTAAAACCATATTTTCCATTCAGTAGCTACTGTTTCCCGTCCAGGCCCAGCTCCCTGCCAGCATGTCCCTGTGTGAGTGTTAAAGTGTAGGAGCCAGCACTGCAGGGTAAATTGGTAAAAGTGTGTAATGGAATTGTGTTCTCTCCGTCTCCACAGAGTACGTTCAGCTCTACGTCGACTTCCTGCTGAATAAATCCATTTATAAACAGTTTGCCGCCTTCTACCATGGCTTCCACAGTGTGTGCGCCTCTGATGCACTCATGGTGAGTCCACAGTGTGTGTGTGTGTGTGTGTGTGTGTGTGTGTGCTGTATGTGTATAATGGTATGGGATGGACTTGTCACTCACTGGTTGCATAAGTGATATGTGCAAACCTTCCAGTTATCAGTCAGTCCTACTTTTTTTTTGGTATTTTTAGGATGCATGTACAGTAGCTAACAAGGAGGCTGCACACACTTATGTAACTTCTAGTGGTCACTGACGCAACTTTTAAAAAAGGTGAATTGCACCAGTTTTACAAATGAAAGTCTTGAGTCTCTTTACAAGTTGTATTAATCATTTCGTGGCTCGAGAGGAAGCTGTGTCGGAGTTCAAGACTACAAGTTTGAAAATGAGGAAAAATCTGAGGATGTGTTAGAAGTTAGAAAGCAGTGAGGTTAGCAGACCTCTGTAGAGCCTCTTCTCTGCTGGAGGCTAGCAGCTCCAGGCTACGTTAGCTGCTACTAGCTTTAACGCATCTGATTCTAGAATGGAATGGTCGGCGGTTAAATTGCATTGTGGGTAATGTAGGCATGTGTGGAATAAATTGTTCTCCTGGGGAAAAAAAAAACTGACCATTAGTCCAAAGTTTGAGGAGTTTATTTTAATAAGCACATCAACAGCTTCCAGGACAGCATCATAACAAGAAAAAATAGTGACAAATGACACACATAATGTGACAAAACTGAATTTATGCATAATCAGAAAAAGTGTGAGTGAGTCTTGAACTGTTGTCGTGGTTGAAAAGTTTGGAAAGGCAGCTTGAAAATGCTGCACAGTCATCAAATGACACGAAAATGGCTTCTACATTTGTGTGTCTTATATGATATATGTATAGTATAGAAACAAAAAGAGGGACTCTGGCACTAAAAAGACTGCAACCTTTAAAGATATCATCTGCTTTTAGCTCCTTTTACAGTGGAAACGATTAAACATTCACTTCTTTACATGTTTACATTATAACGTCAGATGTTAGATATTAACAGTCTCTGCTATAAAAGCCTCGCTGCCAGTCAGTGAGCCATTTATTGGATTCTCAGTGAAGTCATTTCTAGGTCAAATCTAAAATTAATCAGACGTCACAGGATGACACCAAAAAACATGCCCGGAATCGACCGGGTGTCACTTCCTGTGTAGCAAAAGAGAAACTTTCATAAGTTGAGTCATTGTTGTGTTTCAGTAGGAAGAGGAGGAGCTACAGAGAACTGAATACACAAGAAATACAGTGTCACCATCATCCTCCTCCTCCTCCTCCTCCTTCCTCTTTTTCATTACAAAGAGCTTTGCCCAAATATGGAGTTCAGGAAGTTTGTCTTCTTCCTCAGTCAAATGTTAACTCTGATTAAGAGCCGCTGACTCAAATCTGTCCTTGTTGTTGTTGTTTGTTAAACCCGTATGCTGCACATAAAAGACACGACTCCACTTCCTGCCGCTGAGCTAAAGTGAAGCCACAATATCCATAAATATCCATATTTCCGGTAGCTGCCATCTTGCCCGTGCGACGTCATTTAGCAGCCAGAGTCTGCGCTAGAGAGTCGGGCGGGTGAGACGATGGCCCACGGGGGACACGCCTCTTCAGCTGTGCCGCCGCTCTTAACTCTTAACAGGAGCCATCTTTGGGGAAAAGTTTATTTGACGTGTACTTAACGTGGAGGGGGGCGGGACTTACGACCTTTACTGCAGCCAGCCACCAGGGGGCGATCAAGATGTTTTGTCCTCACTCTTAGGGAGTGGTCATCCTGCTTTATATACAGTCAATGGTTAGACCCTGAAGAGACCCTGAAGAAGAGGAGGGCCCCAAAAACACAGCTTAATTTCTTCTTTTCTGTTTCTTTGGAAAAGAAATGTAAGAATTCAGTGGGTTTGTTTCATTTGTGTATAAATAAACACATGGAAATAACTTTTATTGTCATCATGAGTGTTAGAAGTAGTAAAGTTAAATATATCTTAACACTAATACACTTCTTAGCTGCCGGTTTTCTGAATGTTTTAAAAATAAATAAAAAGATTTGTAAAACATTCCTCTGACATCATGGAGGACAACAGTAGCACATGGAAGTGCTGTTAGTTTATGTGGGATGTCTGGTGACCTCTGACCTTTTTAGGTCCTGACTCTCAGAGTTTACGGGTTCAGGTTTGAGTTCATACGAGTCAAGTTCACAGTGAACCAGTTAGGACTTTGTTGCATCTCCGATCCTCTGCGGAGCGAACGCACTGAAATAACTCTTTATCTGACTGTAGATAAGACGGACATGACGGACAATTGGACGGCAGTGTATCAGCTGTGAGAGCGTGAATGTGGGTCAGAGAGAGGGGGGGACAGGCTGATCCGAACTGTAAAAAGACTGAAACGGCAAGGACGGGTGTCAGCTGTGCAGACAGATATGAATTCCTGACCTGCTTTGACCTGCTTCCTCTGCTTCAGAAAAACAACTTCATTACTCTTAAGTTAGTCAGAGAGATCTATACACACCATACCGTGCAAAAGTTTTAAGTAAAGTGAGGATTCTTACCAAAAAAAAAATGCCATGAATACTTTTTATTTATCAATTAACTGGATATAAAGTTGAGTAAACAGAAGAAATCTATTTGGTGTGAGCAGCTTTGCCTTTTAAAACAGCAGCGGTGTATCAACAAGCAGGATTTGTGACTACTAGTCTGGAGCCCGTTGTGGTCCACAAGTGTGATGTGGAAACTCGGGAGCTTTCAGTGCACAAACACTGGAGGACAGACTTTATAGTGAAGGAAGAGACATTTTGTGTCCAGGAGGAAAACTTCTGAGATGAACAATATTTAATATATTTATCTATATTCATAGATTCTGGAGGAGGAAATGTAGAAAATACAAAATCATACAAGAATTTATTGTTAAACTTCAGCTTAAAAACAGGTTGGACAGAACAAATAAACAGTGTTGGCTATTCTGAGAGTCTGTTTCTGCTCAATATTATCGATATATTGATCTCAAACTAAATTATATTAATTGCAAGTGTAAAAAACCAAAGTGACAACAACAAGAGATAAGATCAGAAACAAACAAACAAACAAACAAGACCCAAAAGAGACAGAAGAGAAAATAGCACAGGTGGAAAAAATACAAGAGAGGGATGGGCAAAAAGACATTTTGAGGGAATCACCAGAGCAGCACACTGATGATGTTTGGAGGGCTGGGATTGGTCGATTTGAAATGTTGATCCAGGGCAACGTTCTACTTGGCTAAATCAATTTTTTTTTTCCTTTTCCTTTTGATCAAGGTCAAAAGTTCGACGTGTGCAACAGCCGATCAGTCGTAGCCTGTCTCTATTTCTGTCTCTCTTTCTCTTCTTCTTCTTCTGTTGTATTCGTTCCTTCAGTCACGTCCACATGGTTTGACGTCTCAGGATGTGATGAAGCAGGCCTGTGGTTACTTTGTGGGTGTGTGTCAGTGCATGTGGTTTTTCTGTCAGTTTCAGTATGTGTGTGTGTGTGTGTGTGTGTGTTGGGTGCCAGTTCATATATCAGTATCAAGGTCATACCAGCTGGCGATATATTGCAACCGCTGAATTTATCACATTTTAAATATTTTAAGTCGTTATTTTTCTTTTTTCTTTTATTTTGAAAAACTTCATATAATTTGCTGATGTTCTATTCAGCATTTAAGACATTAAAAAGTAGAGTTTTCTTGTAAAACAAACAAAAGCTATGTTACATCCAGTGTGAACATAATGCATTGTGTATATCCTCCAGGTCTATAAACAGAGCTGTTGGATGCATTTCCTTTCTCATAAACCATTTGCAAAGCTGATTTTTAAGTATTCCCACATTGTGTTTGTCATGTTTACTAGCAAACTTAATAAATTGGGACTTGTTCGTTACAAACTGCTCCATAAAGCTTCTGCAGGTCAGAAACTCCACGGGGGGAGGGGGGGGGGGAGTGGGACCTTTAAGTTGGGAATTACGCAACTGTGAGACTTATAAAATCTTTTTAGGAATTTTTTTGCACAACTGCAAAGAAGAAATTCGGATTTTTAGTATGCCCTATGACAGCTGACTCATTGCAAGTTTGACACATTTTCCTGTTATCAGCTGCTGAACTTCCTGCTCCTCTTTAGTTATTGGTTGTGACGCTCTTACGCGTCACTCTTACACCATTCAAATCAGCCGGAAACAAATGTTGCATCTCACTGCTGTTGTGTTTACGGGGGAAATTCAGCTGAAAAAAAACTGATGTTGCATTGCTCCAGCTTGAACCTTAATATCTCTGACATCAATAAAACCTTTCATCATGAGAAGAGGTCAATAAATGTAGTAAATGTAGTAAAAAGCGGCGGGTCCTGCACTGATTTAAAATCACTCTTCACACTCATGAGTGAGTCACAGGAAATGATACCTGTGTTTACTGTTTTCTGTGTCTTTGATTTCATTGGTTAACTGATATGAGTATAAATGATATTACCAGAATATTAATGTGGTGAACCAGCTATGAAGCCGCAGTGTTTTTATTTTGTGCTGGAAGTTGCAAGAAAGTCGAGACGAACAACTGACAATCCGACCAAACCAAAGTTGCACAAGTTGACGTCGTTTTTGTTTTGTTTGCGTATAACATGCATTTATTAATGTTGGTATTTGGTACATTTGAAAGGCGTGTCGATGACGTAAATATCAGAACCCAGTATGATGCTGTAGTGGAAAATTAGGATTATAATAATAAAAATGAAGGTGAAACATTTGTATTTACAATAAGCATTTTTTGAAGTAAACACTGAAGGAATGGTTTAAACAGAAGTCTAGGTAAAACTAAAAGAGTGACTCAGCTAAAAACTCAAGGCCGCTAGAGTGTGGGAAAGCTGAGGAGTCCAAGACTGCCTGATAAGAAGCTGCAAGTAATATGACACCTAGGTTGTCTGTGTTTGGATCACTTTTGGGTTAATAACAAAAATATGATCATCACAGAAGGTGTGGTGTAATATGAGACACCACATTAAGGGGGTATAAAATGCATTGTTTGTGAGAATCTGCAGGTTTTGTTCCTTGGTCAAAGCCTCGGTTTACTCTGTATTTGCACTTTGATACACAGTAAATCTATTCACATTTAAACTCTTTTAGCTTCAGTGTATTCTTTCGAGTCTTTGAGTTGTGGGAGAGTTGAAGTTCAAGGCCCAGCTGAAGATTTACCACGACAATGCCATGTTGTCAAGCGTTTGTATTTAATATCCGTCTTTGCTTTTTTTACAGTTGCTGCGGCCGGAGGAGGTGGAGATGTTGGTGTGCGGCAGTCCGGAGCTGGACATGAGCGCTCTGCAGAAAGCCGCTCAGTACGAAGGATACAGCAAGACTGACTCCACTGTACGGTAAGAGGACTGCACTTCCTGTTTCGTGGAAGTGAGCGAGCTCGCTCTGCAGGAAGTCCATAATTTTCGGCTCACTTACTCACACCGTGAGTCAAACCACCTCCCTATCCTTTTTAGAATTACCAGATCAGCCAGAAAATCCACATACTGGACGCTTTACCAAATAATTTCCAAAAAAAGAAAAGCATCTGTTGTCTACTCATGTAAACAGTGCTGCCGTACAGTGGGTTGCTAGGTTACCTGATCTTATGAAGCAATTTTCCTTCGAACAACTCCTGATATCGAAAGCAGCAGACTAGCTGCTTTATCACTTCCTTCCCAAATGACGTGGACTGATTGCCAAAAACTGAAATCCCTGAATTATCACCAAGAACAAGATGGATTTCTCAGCAGTGACCTCCTTTTCTTCCTGGGAAAAAGCCCCAGATAGTATCCTACTATCTGAGAGAAACTCTTACTACATAATATAACAAATATGAAAAAGAGCATAATGTCAGACTCTCAATAAACTGTATTTTAAAAAGGATGAATTATTTGCTGTTCCTCCCCTAAAATCTTCACATGTGTCTTTTGCAAAAGCATATCAGCATTTCCTGATTCGCCGCCTCTGTGGCTGATGCGTCATTAAGTTAAATGCAACTAACTTGGTTAAGGTTTAGGAAGGATCCTGATTAAAAACATACAAAAATAAAAAGGTTTAAACATTTTTTTTGGCAGGACAGACAGGACCCAAACCAGTATCAAGGTCAGGCCACTTACAGATACAGCGGGCAGCAAGTTACAGTCTCTTTATCATGAAGGTCAAATGATAAACTGTATTAAAACAAGATATACAAGAAACTAATTCCTTCTACAAAGAAACATTGTTTGTTTTTTTGTTGTTTAACCTTCAAACGTTTTCATGCAAAGCATCGATTCTGTAACAGGAAGTGCAACTCTCTATCTTCCACACACACACACAGTCACACACAGATGCCCTTCAGTGCAGTCGGGAAGGAAAACGAGCTGAACCACAGATAATGCAACTCAGCTCGATGTTGACAGCTGACAACAGGCATCTGTCGGCTTGTTACACAACTTCAGTGTTCCTGTCTGAGACAGACGGACAGACAGGCAGACGGGCAGACGGACAGACGGACAAACAAACATTTCAGTCTTTGTTTCTCCTTCTCCACAATACAAGTTCAGCACTTTCAGATTCGTCCATGCTGCAGAATATTTAACTTTGAACATCAAATATGTATTCCAAATCCACCCACATTAGTGCAGACTTAAAGGTTTCCTTATATTTTGGGCCTTATCGTCATAGTCTTCAGTTATGTTGGAATAAAGTGCATTATGTGAAGTGATGGGTTTAGTGTTTCTACCCCTCAGAGTACCCATGTGAGTAATAGTTGTACATGCTTGTGTGTGTGTTTGAGCAGGTGTTTCTGGGACGTGGTGTTGGCCTTCCCTCTGGAGCTGCAGAAGAAGCTCCTGCACTTCGCCACGGGGAGCGACCGCGTTCCCGTCGGAGGAATGGCCGACCTCAACTTCAAGATCTCCAAGATCGAAGTTCCGAACGACTGGTAGGTTTTTCACCCACCGACCAAACTCAACCCTGACCCCCTGACCTTTCAGTCAGAGTCTTATACGTAACTTCAGATATTTTAAGCTTCGCACACAGAGGTTTTAGACAAAATACTGTATTGGCCCGAGAATAAGACAACCTCCACTTCTTTGGAAGAAGCCTTTTATCTCATAAAAGTGAAATACTTTCATCAGAGCAGAACGTAAATCCCACATTTGTTGAGCTTGTGTATCAGTCACACACTCTCCTATCCGGCTCTTGGAAGCAATCACAAATATTTTCTCTGGCATTTTCACCATTTTCCAGCCTCTCTCTCTTTTTTTTGGAGCTCCTAATTCTTCTCAGCTTTGACAGATGATTCAGTCCGTGTTTCTGTTTCTGCAGTAAAGACGTCATGAGATGTTTTAGGCTCATTTTCACTTGTCATGAATTTATTTCCCCTGCAGCAGAAAAACACATTACATGATTCTTCAGAAACCCCTGCAGATTAAACTGAGTTAACCAAACACTCTTAATGCTGACTGAATCTAACAGACTCGCTATGACCAGTGCTGTTTATAGGGAGTCTGTTGTTGCTAGCCTAGCAACGCTAAAGCTACAAACAGCCCAAACTACATCACTCTCCTCCTCCTCAAACATCAGACCACTTTTTCAAACTTAATTTCCAGTATAAAATATATTGCCCTGTATTCTAGCCAATGCGTTAATGTGACAGAAAACGTCGTTACACCTCCGTAACCTCAGTTGACTCGCAGGGAGGAAGAAACCATCTGGCTTGTCACTTTCTGATTTATTTATTGGGGAGTGTTTGTTAATACTTTACTGCGGCAGATAAGACACATTGTTGAACTTTAACAGAACTGAATGTGGGTCAGAGAAATGAACAAGCTGGCCTACTGCCGTTGTGTCTCACACACACACACACAGACACACAGGTTTTTCTGTCAGTCTCATACTAATTATATTCCACTTTGGGTATAATTTCATATCCAGCGTGTTATTTTTGTTTGTCAATTTACAAATTAAAATAACTAAAATTTTTTGTAGCTGTATGTCACCTTAGCAAAAATCGTTTGAGTCAAGAATGTTGAATATTGACACTATTTTAGCTCAGATTTCAGTTTATTTTGTTACCTCGTTATTGAATCTTCCACAGGAACACTTTTGTAGCGTCAGTTTCAGTGACTTCATGTTTTTTTATTGTTACATTTGATCAGTGTTCGTTTTTAGTTTTTAGTTTTCATCTTTGCGGTGTACGGTTGCATGAATCCAGCGTTCATTTGAGACTAAACATAGCACGTCTCTCTCTCTCTCTCCTCAGGTTGCCGATCTCTCACACCTGTTTCAATCAGATCTGTCTGCCTCCGTATCGAACCAGGAAGGAGCTAAAACACAAACTCACCATCGCCATCTCCAACGCCGAGGGCTTCGGCCTGGAGTGACCTGCCTGCACACACACACACACACACACACACACACACAGAGACACACACTATTAGTAATGCTAGCTATCTGTCCGCCACAGCTACCACAACGTGGATCAGACTGTATCATGGACTGTAATGCGGTTTGTATTGTTGTGTATTTGGGTACTGGGGGGGTTTGGACTCATCAGTTTGCCATTGCTGACCTTTTTTTTAGACTTGTTCTCGACAGCTACAGAGAAAAACACTAGATATCCTTATATTTGCACATTTGTTTTGTTTCAAATATAAAAAACACGACTGAAACAAAAACATGAAAAATCTTTTAAATATTTTTAAGACGTCGGCAGATATCGCGTTAAAACCTCTCAGCTCGGACCAGCTGAGAATCGCAGATCCAAGACATTTGAAAACATATCAATTATATCAGGTGATAAACCTCATTGTCCTCCAGAGACCTTGCATCACCAAATAAACTCTTTTAAAAAGTTTAAAATATCGCAGTTTTGTTCCCTCTCAGGTATCTTCCCGTCCTCTGCATCTTCCGCTGTCTCGCCAACCACCTGCATGTCTTCCCTCCCTCACCATAAACCTCTCTTCCTCTTGCCTGGCAGCTCCATCTTCAGCGTCTTTCTCCCAACATCTCTCCTCCGCACACGTCCAAACCATCTCAAACTGTCCGACCTCAGCTGAAATCCTGTCCATCTTCATCACTCAATGAAAACGTTAGCTTCTTCAACTCTGCCACCTTTAGCTCCACTTCCTGTCTTTTCGTCAGTGTCGCCGCCTCGGAAACCACACAACACAGCCGGTCTCGCTATCCTCACGTACACCTTCCCTTTCACTCTCACTTTTCATTAAATCACAATGATTCAGGAGCCAAAATGACATGCTTACTTTACTATTTATGGGGAGGTAAAAGAACAAAAGAAAAAAAAAAAGGAGACACAGCAATAAGATACAGTACAAAGTAAAGGAAGAAGGGAAAGAACAGTGTCAGTAAATTGGAGATTCAAGATTTCTGGAGGACGCTTAATATCAGAGATGCATTGGTTAAATATTTTGTGTTTTGTGTGTGTAATCTGACGTCACTGCTTCGGTGACTCTTTAAATCTATTTGTAATGAAGGCATAGGGAATGTCTTTTTGTATCATTTTGCTTTGTTTTGCAGCACACTGTCAGGATATAAAGCTTTGCTGGGAGAAGATCGCTATCGTGTATCATGAGATATAGATTGTCTTGTGAATAGTTTTGTTGCTGTTGTTGTTGTTTTGACATTGTCGCCTGTTTACTGAACAAAAAGGCTGCAGCAGAAATGTTTTGTGTCATTTTGTGTTTTTAAAATATTTGTAACGTTATGTCACAGTCGAACCAGAGCTGTTGATTGACAGCTCAGTGTCTTGTTCTTTATCGTCGTATCGTGGCCGCCAGATGTTCAGCGGCCCGCAGACGGACGGTCGAGCTTGTAGATGTTTGCTTTCAGTTGAGTGTTGATCATAAGACGAAGCAGGACGGAGGAAAAAAAAAAGAAGAAACCATTGTCGTGATTCTAACAAAGTAGAATCCCAGTTGAATATTTATGTACTGAGACGTTTCAGCTTGCTTTTAACCTGCAGCCACCTCGACCCGGACCCAAATAAGGAATGGCATCACGTTAAGAAAGGAAAGATGCTCTTTCATCACTGGGCCTTCAGATCAATATTCCCAAACAGCTCCAAACAGAGCTGTAGATAATCAGACGGCCGTGATTTAGCTGACATAAATTCTGCTTCTAGTGTAGCTTCCTGTAACTTTTTTTTGTCTCTCGTCCAGAGCTGAGCTGGTTTTAAAAAAAAAAAAAAAAAACACTCAGCTCCGTCTTCTACACGGTTGCCATAGCGAGGCGTCTGAAGTCCAATAGACGAGCTGGCAAAACACCAAGATGTTACCAGGCGATAGTCGAGCAGCTCAAGAATCTGGTATGGCTGCACTATCCAAACTTAGCAGGCTGATCTGGGTCACTCATTCACTCAGTCAGTCTATGAGGCCTGAAAAGGCTCCTTATACAACAACAGATCCCTTTTTCCTTTTTTTTTTAAAAATCCATTAACGAGCAACAGCAGGAGCCAGAAGCAGCTCTTCTCCAAGCATCTGTTTGAGAAGGACTTCATGCTGTATTCACACCACGTCGGATTCATCATGAAAACGAGCTGCCGACTGGAAAAAAAAAAAAAGAACGTCAGCATCCTCATGCTGAGGAGAGAAAGAACACTTTGAAATGGGAGATGTTGGAGGAGGAAGTCATGCTTGGATAATTGGGATGATATAATGTCAGAGAAGGGTTTTTTTTTTTTTGTTTTTTTTAATAAATGTTAATCTCACCCAGGTCTGTTTTATGTGAAGGAGACCAAACTGTGTCAGGTTATACAGTGGGACGGCAGTGTAAAGACAAAAGTCTGTTTGAAAATAGTTCAAATGGATTCAAAATGATTTGTTGAGATGTAATTATTTTCACTTGTGAGATGTTTGAACTGACTGAAAAGTGCACACAGCACTTAAAAAGTAGAGGAAAACTCCTGGATTTCCCATGTTTTTTAATTTAACACTTTTAATCCTTCAGGTTCATCTGTATCTGTCTGTTAGCTCTGGTGGGTTTTTATCATGAGTTTTGTAAACAGTTTGTGATGCTGTCCAGAGACATTGACCATGCATGACCCATTTTTGGAAACATATTATGCTTCTATGTTGCCCAAGTCTTATATAATGTACTGTATGTACCGCAGTGTTTACACAAGTATTTCCAGTAAAGGTTCAAGGGGGCTTGTCCCTCTTTTGAAAAAGGTTTGCTGAGTATGTTTGTTTTTCATTTGACATGTGTGCACATCTTCAGATCCAGTATTTGACTCAGAGAGGATGTTAACAGTGAAAGATTACTAATCTATTTCACTCCAACTATATTATCATAGGGACAAAAAATAAGACCAGAAACAAGAAGACTCACTAATCCTGTCACTTTCACCTTTTTTTAGAAAGTGTGATGCAATCACTGAACTTTAAATTTATACACTTATTACTGAAGAAATGACATCATACAACTGTAACATGTTAGTCAGTCATGTGTTACTACTCAACACTGATTGTCACAAAACGTGAACATGACTGCTGTGTCATGTCTGTTTAAATTGCTGAAGCATTTTTAGAGGTTTTCTGTATGTGTGTAGACTCTTTCAACAAAAAAATCATACTTCAACATAAAACCATATGTGAACGAACCACTAACAAACAAACTGCTGCTCCAAGTCTTGTAGTAGCCAGAAACAGACACATGGCCTGATCAGGTGGATATATCTGCTAATATTTGCTTTTTGCAGATATACGTCTGTATTAATGTATGTGTTGGCCTTTAAGTACTCATCATAAGACAAAGCAGGATGGGAAAATAAACCATTGTCCTGATTCTAACAAGTAAAATCCCAGTTGAATGATAGTTATATATTGAGAAGTTTCAGCCACCATGACCTGGACCCAGATAAACAGCAGGTGATGGATGTTTCCACAGTTGTGGTTGATTGTTACATCATGCTAATATCACAGCCCTGCAAAGAAAAGTGAGAGTTAAAACACCTATTTCTGGCATTCAGTTCATAAAACCTTCTGCATTGGACCAATCTAGAAAATACAAACCCTTCAATGAGTCCTTGTAAAATTCAAAAAGCACATAATGTCCTCATTTACTGTGGTGATGGGAGTTCTGCCTGGAAGCACTACTCAGTGCTGCCGGCGGTGGTCAAAGAGTATATTGCAGCAATATTTATAAAACAATTTCTAACTTGTTACTTGATGGAAACTAGTGTAACTTTTACAATCAAAGATTAAGAAAAAAGAAAATTCAACACATTTATTAATGAAATATGACTTCTGGCCATAAAAGGAAGTCTCCTCTGTAGCTTTAATGTCTCAGACTTTATGACAGCTTTAATAGAAGAGCAAAGAAATAAAGATGAGAAAAAAAAATTGGGTTTGTTATAATTTACAATAACAAAACACATTAAAGATGGTTTGAAATGGACACTTAAGCTTCCTTTAAAAATGGTTCATAGTGACCATATCCATATCCAGTATTTGCAGATGTGAAGAAAAAAAAGACTAAAGCCATCTCATTACTCTTCTCAGCATATATTCCATTGCTTTAGAGTTCATAATAATCCTTAAATGTGGTGTTTCCACAGGAGTGGCATCACATTAGGAAAGTAAAGATGCTCTTTCATCACCGGGCCTTCAGATCAATATTCCAAACAGTGAGTCAGAGCTGTAAATAATCAGACAGCCATGATTTAGCTGACATAAATTCTGCTTCTAGTGTAGCTTCCTGTAACTTTTTTTTGGCTCCTCTCATGCCACTGCTGTCTCTCATCCAGAGCTGAGCTGGTTTTAAAAAACACTCAGCTCCGTCTTCTACACGGTTGCCATAGCGAGACGTCTGCAGTCCAATAGGCGAGCTGGCAAAGCACCAAGATGTTACCAGGCAATAGTCGAGCAGCTCAAGAATCTGGTATGGCTGCACTATCCAAACTTAGCAGGCTGATCTGGGTCACTCATTCACTCAGTCTATCAGGCCTGAAAAGGCTCCCCCTCCACCCCCCCATATTATTTAACGAGCAACAGCAGGAGTCAGAAGCTCTTCTCCAAGCATCTGTTTGAGAAGGACTTCATGCTGTATTCACACCACGTCGGATTCATCATGAAAACGAGCTGCCGACTGGGAAAAAAGAACGTCAGCATCCTCATGCTGAGGAGAGAAAGAACACTTTGAAATGGGAGATGTTGGAGGAGGAAGTCATGCTTGGATAATTGGGATGATATAATGTCAGAGAAGGGTTTTTTTTTTTTTTTTTTTTTTTAATAAATGTTAATCTCACCCAGGTCTGTTTTATGTGAAGGAGACCAAACTGTGTCAGGTTATACAGTGGGACGGCAGTGTAAAGACAAAAATCTGTTTGAAAATAGTTCAAATGGATTCAAAATGATTTGTTGAGATGTAATTACTGACTGAAAAGTGCATACAGAACCTAAAAGTAGAGGAAAACTCCTGGATTTCCCAAGTCTGTCTGTTAGCTCTGGTGGGTTTTATCATGAGTTCTGTCCAGAAACATTGACCATGCATGACCCATTTGCTTCTCTGTTGTCCAAATCTTATATAATGTTCTGTATGTACCGCAGTGTTTACACAAGTATTTCCAATAAAAGGTTCAGGAGGGTTTGTCCCCCTTTTTGAAACGTTTTGCTGAGTTTGCATGTTTGTTTTTCCACTTTACATTAGAGATGTTTGCTTATTGCAGATATCTGTATCAGCGTACGTGTTGTCATCATTAACACAGTTTGTCCTCCAGAAGACTGGCAATCTGATTATTTAGCTGTAAAAATGTCCTGATAAGTATATATCTCAATAATAAAAAAACAAATCTAAGGGTGTGAAGGAGTTTGAAGACTGTTGTTCGTCTGTGTTTGCTAAAAACACACTTAAAACAAAAAAATACTCTCAGGTTATAGTTGTAGTGTAGTGTAGTCCCAGTGAGCTCTCAGATAGGCCTGACTGGAGTCAGCTGGCCTCCACAGGTCTTTAGAAAATGTGGCTGGTCCTGTTCGGGTTACATGTTTACATTCTTGAGACGGAGTTGGTAACAAAAGTGAAAGTCAAGCTTTGGATTGCCAGAATTTAAAGTGGCTATAAACAAGATTTACTAAACTTTCAGCAGCTCTCAGTCCGCCAACTTGCTTCTACGTGATAGGTCAGTTGCTCCAACATCCAACAACTCTACACGTTCCTCCAAAATGGACCCATAATGACAGATATGTTCTGGCATGTAAGGAGTCGAATATGCCAAAATTACTTGAAAGTATCTTCTCATCCAGTCAATTTGATCAGTAATCGAGTTCTTAAAAGTCTTAACTACTTAAAACAAGTGGGAAATATCTGTTAGTGTCAGAATATCTCAACCTGTTTCCAAAGCAAATCAACTTGTTTCAACTATTTTCTGAAATCAAAACCAAGTTTCATCTGTCTTGATTATTCTGTCTTGTTTTGATAGACAGATTTGGACACCTTCTTCAAACACTGTTTTAAAGACAATAAAAAGGTTTTTAGGACTCAGTTAAAAAAAAAAAAAAAAAAAAAAAAAAAAAAAAAAAAGGTGGAAAGCTTTTTGAACCAATACAACCTGCAGCTGTGCTAAACAGAAATACTCTGACGATCCACGTTTCCACTTGTTACACAGATGTGGAGCCCAGCGCTGATGCAAAGGCCACGTCTTGACCTTAACATGAAACAAATGTTCGGCACTCGCTGCCCGGCATAGCAAAATGCATTTGAAAAAAAAAAACTCTACACAGACAAGTCTGCTACCATCAGTGTGAACACAGAAAGGACGACGGCACTTTGTCTTTGCAGAGTCGATCATCTCGAGTTCAGTATTTTGAACAGGAAGTGCGATGCGTTTTGGTCACTTTTTTTACACCCCACATACACAAACACTCTTATTCTCCAATGACAAATAATGCTCGACAGTGTTTTTGTTGTGCTTTGCTTCTTTTTTTTTTCCTGTCCGTCTGTGTCTCTGTGGTGGTGAGGTGCCCTACTTCATCGCAGGGAATGAGGGATCTTATCGTTTATTGAACAAACAGAAATATGTAGGCCATGGCCAGCGCCGCTTTGTCACTCAGTAACTCGCCAACAGTCCACCATTATGTTTGTTTTTTTTTGTTTTTTTTTTTTTTAATAGGAGAGCAGACCAGCTGACTCAGCAAAATTCACCCTATTAATTTTTCAGAAATAACCAGACAATAGTGCCAAGTGTTGGGACAATGGCCTTAAGTTGGTCCTTTCATTAATTTGTTGATGTTTCAATGTGGTTTAACACAGACGGCTTTAAAAAAAAAAATCTCATCAAATCAAACACAGTCCCTCCTCTTATTGATCTGTTGCTCTCCTGTTCTGTGGTCAAAGTCTGCTTCTTGTTTTTGTTGTGTGTTTGGAGATCATTTTAGGCTCCATTTTCTCCCAATTTGACATCCAAAAAAAATCCCCTCCAGACATATAAAGACATAAAAATACTCTGCTTGGAACAGTGTGCATGTCTGATATGGTTTTTCCAAAGAAAAAGTATAATTATAACTTTAAAAATCCTTAAAATGACATCCCCTCCTTCTCCATCATTAAAAAAAATCCAGAATCTACAAATATGTTACTTAGTGATATATATGAAGGTGATTTCTAGGAGATAGGGTTGACGTTATATTTATAACTACTGGATGTAAACAAAGTCCATTCACCAACTATGTTAGCATGTTAGCATGCTGCACAGATCAGCAGCATTTGTTTTCAGTATTTTTGCATGATTTGTCTCCTCTTTGCTCTGTTTTTTCTCTCTCAGTTGTAAACACTTTGGATCAACTGTCAACTGTGTAATTTTCTACATAAAAAGTTTTAACAAAGACTTAATAGCTGTTAGCCTGTTAGCTTCCAAGTAATAAACAGTGATATATTCCAGGAGACTTGACCACAGAAGCGCTGTCAAAGCCTCAGTGGAAGATTTTTTTATTTTTGTTTCCTTTGTTACAGTGTTGTTATTCAGAAACATGTTTCAGAAAGACTGATAAAAGCTAGTAGAAGTGGAGCCAGCTTGAAAAGGAACAGGAAGTTGGCTGCATTGTGCAGTGTGTGCTACATAGACCACTGCATACTGCTTTTCATGATAACATTCAGTATGAAACTGTTAAAAATCGATTGAAGTTGCAGTGCTAATAAGAAATCCATCATCATTCCAGCTTTTCTTTTTTTTTTTTTTTATTACACTGAAACAAGCAAAGCTGTCATAATGCCGACAAATACTTCCAACTTCCCACCATATCAGCTGTATGTCAGATGTGACTACCTCCACTGCCGGCTTAATGGTGGAACAACAACAACGCCCCCCCGCCGCCCTCCTCTTTTACACGTTTTCCACAGAAATGCGAGTCAGAATAACAGGGCAACATTCCTGCCATGAACCGGCGGCAGACATGAAAAGGGTTGTTAACATTGGAGGGTCTCCAGCAGGGCTGACATAATTGTAACTGAACCCGTTTCATCACATGTACTTATTCCAGCGTCGTGCTGCACAGGAGGAGAAACTTTGTGATTATCTTTTTTTATTCACTTGTGGATTCCTTCCTTGTGATATTTAAAGTTGTCATATGTAGATATATTTGTTTTGTATTCTTCAACAGAAAGTTTGTAGTTATTAGTCCTTGGCTCAGACTGGAGTTACGTAATGAGACTCATTCATGTTGACTTGACTGAGAGTTCTGTTGTCAAAATTGGCAGAAATTTCCAGCTGCCGACACAAAAGTGAATGAAACTTTGATGTTAATTGACCCACACATTATAAAACAATATCATTCACTGAAACTCTGTTTTTGAATGTTTTCTTTAAACCTTCTGGCTTTAATTAAATGTTGAAGCTGCATTACATAATTCTCATCCTTGCTGCCTCTTTAATGCTTCTTTATTTCTTATATATTTTACTGTTTTACTTTCTTTTCATATATTCATTTACATTTTATAAAAGCACTTTAAATTCCCTTGTATGCATGAACAAACTTTGCTTTTATGTTTGAGCTCTCAGGCGCTCCTTGTATCATCCTTTGTCACACACACACACATCGCATACCTGATACTCATCAGGCCAAAACCAACTGTTAACCATTATTTCTCAATCCAGTCTGACTCAAGGTGTGAAACCCAGACAGGGCAGATAGAGAGACAATAGAGGAGGCTGTAAACTCACAGCACGATATGTGAACTTCACTCCAAAAGTGATGATTCAGTCCAGTTTACGGTCAAAACAACAAACGGGTGCATGTGATGTAGGACTCGTCACTTCCTGTAAAGATCGCCTGATAACGGATAGATGCTCACGCCACCAGATCATCCAATACGGACACTCTTCATTCAATTTCTTAACTTGAAAGTAAAGCATCTGTGTGTGTTTTTTTTTAGACAGAATAATGAATTTATCACTTGCCATTTTGTTTTTTTTAAGTTTGTGATGATGTTTTTTTGAAATCTTGTTAAGATCCCTTTTACTTACTAAGCTACACCTGGATTGGAAGAGAATATCAAAAGAAAAAAAAAAAAAAAAGAGCCAATTCATTGAAAACCAATTCATCAATTAAAAGAGGAAAAATTATGCAAAAGAATTATCATGAATTTGACTTTTATTCATTTGAAATTGTTCAAAATTCTTAGTTTTTGGGCAAAGCAGCGCAAATTTGTATAGCACATTTAATACACACAAGCAATTCAAATTGTTTTATGTAAACGCATTAAAACATGTTTTTTGAGAGTAGAGACATAAATACAGGATAAGTAATGGACTTGGAAGTTAGAAGTTGCCCTGAATGCAACAAAGGAAATAAAAACCAGTCAGTTAAAGGGTTTGTAGATTAGATCTGAAGGTGGTTTAAGATTATCAGGCTAAAAACCCAACTGACAACCTTGTAAAAAGATTTTAAAAAAAGGCCCCAATGGGTTTATATTCATCAGGGAACTCAGAAATGTTATTTGGTCCAAGACTGTTAACGATTTATTAGATGCAGTTGATTCCAACAGCAGCGTTTTGGAGGGTCGGACCTCCAATTTATTTTCACAGTTAAACCTGCAGGAGTATCAACATCTATGACTCGTGCATTCAGAGTCGAGGTGTGGTCACATTACGGTTAGCACTGCTGTAATCACTTTCCCACACTTGATATGGGTGTAACAGCATGACATGATGAAATGTGAATGTGATGCTGCAGACGCTGTGCTACTGTGGTTTAAGGCAGGTTTCTCTTTACGTTGAGTCACTTCATGTCAAAAGCACATAACATGATGAGACTGCTGTTTTTTTCCCCCAGCTGTGTGTTTGCCTGTTTAGATGTTTTGTTTGTTATCATCTGCAGGAATCAGTCTGCAAAAAAAAGGTTTTGACCAAAAAAAATTAGAGTTTTGCAGAGAACCCAGTATCTGTAATAAACCGTTTTGCAAAGTGGGATTCCTGCACCGGGTCTCAAACTTTGATCTTCCAGACCACGGTCGACTGCACTGATCACTCAGCCAAAGCTCAGCTCCTGCAAACACGCAGATCTGCAGCAGTTTATACATCAATGACAGACAGACAGAGTGGAGCAGAGGAGAGAGAGAGATGGAGTGAAGTCCCGACCTGCTTGATGCTGTTTGACATTTTGTTTTTCTTCTCGGGAACAAAATAATTTTTAAAATATTTGTACGAAATAAATATTTGTAAAAACCCACTTTGTGTTTTTCCTGAATACGGTGTTTGGATTCAGCTCCACCCCTACTAAAAATGAAGCACTTGTTTTTTTTTCTCCTAACATGGGCCTGCATTAAACACCGTCTGTCACAATGCAGTAAATTTTTCCCGCTGTGTTAAATCCTCCTTCAGGCTTTCGTCCTCGGTCGACCCCTGAGGCTGCTTTCTCCGGTTTTGGCTCCATAAAGCAGCTCAGCCGGCCAAAATAATAGAGAACAGAAGTGACATGTAAAGTGCCTCAAGTGAATAATGTAACCAGAAGCTCTTTTTTTTTTTACACTGGTGCCATGATGTTGAACAGCCTTCTGCTACACATCCAGTTTTAAAAAAAGATGACAGGAGTTTATAGAAATCAGGTTTAATTATAATAAAATCTGCAGTGACTTTGTTACTTAAACTATGAAATTGTCCTCATATTTTGATTGGGTGTTATTTTTTATTGGATTTCAGGGTTGTATTGTTCAGGGTTTGTGTTTTTGTTTCTATGTCATTTAACATTTTGGAACCATGTTGGAAATAAGTTTTCACTTTAATATTGTCCCATGGATTTTTTTTGTCTGTCTAATGTATCTGTTATTGTTGTTGCTGTTTTGCTTCTGTGCGTACCCACCCTCCCCAACACCACTATCATCCTCCCCCACCCTCCTCTCTCTCAACCCAACTGGTCAAGGCAGATGGCCGCCCACCAAGAGCCCGGTTCTGCTTGAGGTTTCCTCCCGTTAAAAAGGGCAGTTTTTCCCCTTACCGCTGTCACCATGTTCTTGGTCTTGGGGGGGAACTGTTGGGTCTCTTAAAGGGTCTGGTCTAGACCTGCTCTATATAAAAATGCCCTGAGACGACTTGTTGTGATTTGGTGCTATAATAATAAAACTGAATTGAATATTATACTAAATCATATAATTTTCACCACACACATTGCACACACACACACACACACACACACACACACCTTGCATTATATTGATATACCAGTATCGGTAGTGGTATTGCCATTTATATAATACGTTTCATTCAAAAATCTAAATATTACTGACAATTGAAAAGGACTTCTTGAACTCTGAAACAGAACAGAAACCTTTCAGATTGGAAAAAAAAAAAAAAAAATTTAAGCAATAAAAACTGAAATTGCCAAAACATTGACAGCGTTGGAAGTTTTAGAGTAGTTAAACTTCACTTTAGTTAGAGCTCTTGAGTTTTAAAAATATTTTTCATACTTGTAATTCACAAAAACGAATTATGCAACTTTACGCTTCATGTGGGATTTTTTATTTCTCTCCAAAAAATGTTTCGTTTTGCTCATTTCACAAACTTAACTGCATGATTGTCATGAAGACTACATCCTCTAATCTCCCTCACATTTTTTTCTCTTCTTTTTAAGAACACACACACACAGGCCTACAAACTGTTGTTGTCTCTGTTCCAGATGTGAAGAAGCAGTCTTTATGTGCAGCAGTCTGGAGGCGTTTCAGAGTTTTACAGACTTAACAAACCTGGTTGGTGGAAGAAAAAGTAAAAAAAAAAAAAAAAAAAAAAAAAGTTGGCAGCGAGAGCGAGAACAGTTACACAAGCAGCTTTTTTAGCTTCATCATTACTTCCTCATCACACTCCAGTCAGAGCAGAAATGAGAGAAATCCACAGTTCTGCTCAGTGTTTCTACCTTTCCATCCTCTCATTCATCATCTTCTCACACTCTGTCCACAGTGATTGGAACTATTTACTTGTCAATGGGTTTACTTTCTTGGCCACTATCCATGTAAAGCTCATGATCAGAGCGGTTTACCATTTATTTAGGATTCTGCATCAAAACCTGGTTCAGAATTTGTGCTGTGCTGAAGTTTTAAAAAAGGAACCAGGGTTTAATTTAGACCCACTTTATTCAAGTCATCAAATCCTGAAATTGTTAATCGTGTGTCAATTATAGGTAACACAAGAAACTACATTACTATAGTCTAGAAAGCATGTTTAAGAATACAACCTTGGACTCCACAGTTGGATTTGCAGGTCATGTGATGCACAGTAGTTCAAACAAAGACTTTTTCCAATGCAGATCTCTTCCCTCATGTTCTCCCTTTATTCCACCATGACCTCCATGAGGAGACAAACATCTGCTGGCCTTGACTCCACCACCCACATTTAGACTGCGGGGGAGTCTGAGAAATCTCCTGCCTTCATGTGGGCCTACGATTGATGAAGATGCCTCACATCGATGGAGTCTAATCACCAAAACCTCTTTGTTTCTAACCTCATTAAATGTTGTAATTTGCTTTCATTCTCTTCCAAAAAAAAAAAAAAAAAAGAAAAAAAAGGAACAGCTGACAAAAATGTACAAAACACTCCATTAGGTCTAATAAAAAAGAAAAAAAAAAAAAAATAGGTAGCGTCAGTGGTGGAAAGTTCTCAAGTACTTCAGCACAATAAATCTGAGGGCTCGTGAGATGATTAATGGGAGATTTATTGGACTTTTTCCTCCAATCTTTAAATCAAAGATTAGAGAAAAAAGTTCAAAAACTGAAAACAGATTTGTGTATCAGAACTTTGTTTTTTCTTCTTTCCTCTCCCATTAATCATCTCACAACCCCTCAGATTTATCTGCTGACCCTTTGGAGGGGCCCTGACCCCTAGGTTGGGAACCAGTGGACTAATCCATCTAACTGTATATAAAGTAGTTGAAACTAACTCCACCTCCAGCAGCTACAACAGTAACATGCACACAGCAGCTTCACTCCTGAATCCTGCAGCTTGTTTCCACTCAGATCCAGCTCTCTCAGATGGGAGGGGTTGGACTTCAGAGCTGAGGCCAGAGAAGCACAACTGATCTGACAAACTGCAGTCACCAAATGTGAATAAAGAATAAACTGGTTAATAAATAGTTCGGGAACCAGTGGACTAAACTAGCTAACTGTATATAAAGTAGTGTAAACTAGCTCCACCTCCAGCAGCTACAACAGTAACATGCTGCTCTAACACTGATGCTTCAAGTATTAATAATCTAATGATGTCATATATGATAATATATATCAGTCAGAGGGACCAAAACACTACTTTTACTACATCAAGCTCATAATACTTGCAAATACTGCATTCACTGTCTCATCTTCCTTCAGTTATCTTGTTTACTTTCATCATTCTGTCATTTAAAAAAAAAATTAACGATTTATTGATGTTAACATGATATTTAACAGATTTAAAAAAGGAACCTTGCAACATCAGAAGCCCTGTCAGTCAATGACTCAGGTAGCACATTTAAGCCTCAGCTAGCTCCTAATAGCTCACAGCGCTCTGCAAAACACACTCCAGATAAAATGTTTGGAATATTTTGGAGTAGTGCCCCAAATTCTCTTTCTCCTCTTTGACTCCACTCGATCTTCTCTGCTTCTCCCTCCATCCAAACTCTCCTCCTGGTTGTCAAACCCACTCCGTCTGGATATCCAGTATCTTGAGTATGTCCACCTGATGCCGGGAAGTAGGGAGTGGGGTGGGGGAGGGAAGTCATCTGACTTGCTTCCCTGCATGTAAACAACATCGAACGTATGCCAAATATCCAGCAGTAAACATGACATGACCTGTCCTGCTCAGGCATGCATACACTCTCTGGGGTCAATGGTGTAATTATAAAAAAGGGACATCTCTTCAAGTGTCAAAGAGCTCATGTTAAATAGTCTAGAAAAACTAGAAGCATCTGGTAACAAATAATAAAAAAGCCATCCTTTGGGTTCATAAATATGTATAGAATGAGTGAAATACATTTTTGCAAAACTTACTTTTTAAAAAAACAAACAAAAAAAACAAACTGTAAATAAAAGATGAGTGATCGACAATATGCAAGTTTGAACTCCATGAAACAGCAGCTCTCCATCTACATGAATTTTACCACATCAACAGAATATAAAAAAGGATGTTTAGACGGTTTAGAATATGAACTGCTTGAACCCCTGAGCCCATCCGTCCGTCCATTTTCTGTTGCTTATCTGGGACCAGGTTGCGGTTGCATCAGATTGAGTAATGAAACCCAAACATTATTCACCCCAGCATCACCCTCCAGTTCCTGCTGGGGGACTCCAAGGTGATCCCAGGCCAGGAGAGAGATATGTAATCCCTCCAGCGTGTTGCGGATCTCCTACCAGTTGGACGTGCCTGGAACACCTCCAGAGGAAGGCGGGTATCCTAACCAGGTGCCACAGAGCTAAGTTAAAAGTTAAAATCTTAAACATATTGTACAAATCTGTTCATTCCTACTAAAGATGGTTAAGAGTTTAAGATTGTGAAAAAGTGGAGCTGATGATTCAGTTTGCTGACAAAGAGGTAGAGTTATAAACAGTTTAAGATCTGAGTAGCTACTTGCTCATCTAATATTAGAGTAATAAAAGATTAGACATTTTAGTTGCAAGAAGGCAAGAGTGTAATATAGTAGACCTTTCAAAAACCGCAAGGGTTCATGGGTAGAAGGAGGTGGATGTTCAAATAAACACAATAGCATGACAAAATAAAGTCTAGACTGATGTTCACTTTTAACTATTTAAGCATGTGTCCTGCAGAGCAGAGGCCATTACAGTTACTGGGAAGGTTATCAGGCCCGTTGTGTGCGTCATTAAATATAAAAATTGCAGCAATGAATATCAAAGTGATCCAGGTCACGTTTACCGACATCACAGTACAATCTGAAGTAAATCAGACCCTGTTAAAAGCAGGTTACATTCTGTGACTGGTGTACAGGAGATCAGACACTTGTTGTTCCTGCATATGGACTCAGTGTCCCATATTGATATGGTGTGAATGTGTGTTTATTTTTTCCCCTGCATCAGCTGATAGAAGTTGACAGAAAGCAGGGAGGACGTCCAGCAGCTTTTTCCAAGAGAATAAAGTGTTGTTATTTATAAAATGGTAGCCGAGTAGATTTATAGCACTAAAAAAGGATAAAGTAAAGTGGTGGAAAAATACCTTTTCCACAAAGTATTCAGAGCCTTTACTCAAGTAAAAGTGCAACAAGCTAGTTTAGTCCAGTGGTTCCCAACCTGCGGGTCAGGCCCCTCCAAAAGGAGAAGTAGTCCTGATACCCAAACTTATTTTCAGTTTTTGGACTTTTTCCTCTAATCTTTGATTTTTGCTGAAATGTGATGTTTCTGAAGGTCTTATCAGTCTGCAGCAGCTGCTCCTCTGAATCCTGCAGGTTGTTGTTATTCAAGATCAACCTGCTGAGATCTACCTTCTACTCACTGTTACTGTTTACAAGAGGAAAGAAGAAGAAACAATGTTCTGATATCTTTGATTTTTGCTGAAATATTGGATCATTTGAACATTTATTGAAATGAAAGCATGTGAGAAGTTTAGAGGGGAAAAAAAAAATCACTATTTGGTGGAGCTGTTAACAACTCAGACATGTGAAATGTGACCCCGACTACACACTGCTTTTTGTAAGACGTCAAAAGACAAAGGTTGGAAACCACTGGTTTCATCTTTAACAATGTTAACAATTTTAAAAGCTTGTTATATTATCCATTGTGTCAAATCTTCATGTGAAAAGTAACTAAAGCTGTCAAATAAATGTAGTGGAGTAGAAAGTACAATATTTCCCTCTGAAATGTAGAAAGTAACATCACACGTAAACACTCAAGTACAGTACAAGAACCTCAAAATCATGTATTTAAGTACATTCATTCATTCATTTTCTTTACTGCTCATCTTCTAGAGGGTCGCACACTCACATTCATATATTCTCTATGTGACAAAATAACTTTTAAATGAACTTGTGGTTTAAATATGTATCTGGGTTTTCAAACTTTGTGGCCCATGGTTTCATATATGTCTAGGGTTTCCTTAGTTTTCACTGGATTTCCTTTAAAAACGATGACCAACAGTCATACTGAGTATTAACAGTGATACAGCATTTCTGAGAACTAAGACTGAGCATGTGTACGTGAGCAGCACTTTCATGATGTCACAACTTTCCAGAGAAATACTTTTCTTGAGAAGCTCGGAAACTATTTTGACTGGAAAACTTTTTAAATAAATCTAATTTTAGAGGTGTGGTGGCGTCTTGGGAAGCACTGGACATGAGAGGAAGGGAGTCTCTTTACTGTTGTAGATAACAGTAAAGGGTACATTTCTGGGAAACATAACAACAGAGATGATCCAACAACACTAAAGTGGGAACTAGGGCTTAAATACAAACTGAACTAATGAAACAACAAGGAACAGGTGGCAAGAAAACGAGGGCAGGCTGGGAGCTGATTGGCTGGGGAAGACACAAGGAGCAGGGTGGGGCTAGCGAGGATAATGCAGGGCAGGTGTGGAGGGAAGAGCAGGCTGGAGAACACAAGAAAAAAAAAAACCCACAAAAAAGGCAATCACTGCTCCGGGCTGAGGACAAACTAAAATTAGAACTTCATCCATGAGTTATATAAAAGGTCTATGATAAAAATCAGGCACCATCCTCTTCATGTATAAACCATCATTCATCAAACTGCCTCTGAATTACATAAACATAACTTAAAATGGTGCACAAGTCACAGTGGGCAATAAACTTTAGCATTAAATTGTCAACCTAGGAGCCTTTACCACAAAGACTAGAAACATAAACTGCTGTTGACATAAACATAAATCAATTAATCTGTCTGCATATTTAAGGCTGGAACATAAATTGGACTGAAAAAAAAAACTGTTGCTCTGAGTTTAACATCATTTTTGCACTTAGAGTTAATAAATCAAGCAACAATAGGTCAAGTGGTTCTTGAATCTCGTTAGCAACCTCTCTTATCTGTAATAAACATGAAACTAAAGAAAAACAAACACAAAATACAAAAAGTCTAAAAACCCCAAAACACAAAAAGTCCAGAAACAGAGTCCATCCCGTTGTGTCCTCTTCTGATGCCGCCAATATTTATCTCCTAATATATTAATAACAGTAGCAGATGGAAACAAACGTTGATTCGTTTCCAAGCTTTCGTATCTTGACCTTGTTTCCGTCTTGACATGACAGCTGCAGTAAAGTCTATGAAGAAAGTCTGTGAAGACACACCACGACATCTCAATCTTGCACCATATCCTGTCACCGGACCTGAGTCACTTCAAAGAAGAAAGAATTACAAATCATCTCCACACATGTTTTTTTTTTTTTAATACTTACAGAATAAGGTCATTAAAGTGCTACATGACGCTTTTTCCTCGATTTTTACTTTCTTCCTCTAAAAGAGGGTCACAGGTCATTTTTGACTCGACTGATAGATAGTATGTATATTATCCTAAAAAACACAATAAATAAACCAGTTTCTGGCTCAAACAACCACGTGTGACAGACGCCACTATTAAAGAAGCTAAACTTCTTGATCTTTTAGACCATTTTGCCCTTCACTCACTATTAAAACCAGGCTGCAGGTTCAAGTTCAGCATGCATCTATCCGTATTTCCTACCAGCCTATTCTCACTCCCATCTCTTCACATACTACAGCTTGGTCTGAACCCCCTGGTGTCACTTTTTAATGCGCTGGGTACCCCTTTAGAGTCATTTTTCATTCTTCTGTTGAGCTCCCACAACATTTAAAATAGATGTTTTTTAGTGAGACTTTTGAAACCCTAACCCTAACCCCTAACCCTAACCCTAACCCCTAACCCTTAACCCAAACCAGGAATATTCCCTAACCCTAAATAAGTAGTTTTTGTGCCTAAACTTAACCAAACCTTAACCACAGCATTGACACACCTTTTAAAATATAATAATTTTTTAACAGTGACTGCTGTGACACTGCACATTGAAAATGACTCTAAAGGGGTACCCGGTGTATTTAAAAAGTGACTCCATGGGGTCCTGACCAGGCTTTGGTATGTGACGAGTTGGTAGTGAGTGTTGAACCTACAGTGCATTCCTTGTAGGGCATTACTTGTAGAAGTGACGTCTCTCTCTCTCTTTGACCTGTTAATGTCAAACTTTTATAGACAGCTCCTAAAACATGCTGACATGCAGCTAAAATAACCCTCTCTAGTTACAGAAAGCTGCGGAGTCCACATGTTTACGGTCTCTTATGACTGTAAAGGAACATACCTGTGTTTTCCTATGAATGAACTCATTACACTTTACATCACTTGTCATTTCTCCAAAGCATGCTGTGGTGTTTTATTAGCTATAATTAGAGTTACTCATTAGAGGTGGTCATATGTGGGGGGGGAAATGTTCCCAATTATTAATATAATTGATTTAAAAATGTATAAATGCATGAATTGAATAAATAGCGCTAATTAATCAGGATGTTGATGTAGTCCCGAACAAAGAGCTGCAGTTAAAGGAGCAGTTCAGAGCCACGTGAAGAACACAGAGCTTTCTTGTTTCTGGGTTGATTTTAATGTAGTTAAGTCTTTTTTTTATTTTTTTTATAAAGCACACATGATTGAAATCAAACAATAATGAAGGGAATAAAAGAGAGCTTTGTTGTCGCAGGACAGTTTGCCACAACATGAGAGAATTAGACTGACCTGTTGGATCTATGTCAGACTTCACATTTCTTTTCTTTTTATTTGTTTAGGATGTTTGTGATTTACTATATATAGATTTAAATATATTACTAATCTAAATAGTATTACTTCATGTTTTCTTCTGTCTTATTACACAAAATATAATATTAAGGCTCTATACTTGTCATCCTTGTGATTATATGTGCTCATTGGTAACACACATGCACACAATAAAGTGTGTCTCAAAGGACAGATGTTAAATCCATTGTTGCAGTTATGTTATCATTACATATAAGGCAAATATACTGTATAGATTTGTTTTCTTTGCAATTTTCCCTTTTCTGAAATGTGTTATAGTGTTGTAGTCTGTGTGTTAAAGATGTCAGTATTCACACAGTGTTTTGGCAATACAGTGTTTGATTATGGTCATGCAAATAAAACCCACTGAATTTTAAAATCAGTGAATCACCTGTGGTGTTTTTCAAGAAAGACTTTACGTGTAAAAGAAAATATATGCAGCGTTGAAAATGTAAGCCAAAGGACGATTTAGACCTGTGGTATATATAAAAAAAAAAACAATTGCGAGAAGTATTTCAAATGTCTCCCCATTATTTTGAAATCAGTGTTTGAAAGATTGTGTTGTTCAGCTGTTGCTTAGTTATTTCAAAACAAATAAAGCCCCAAACACAAACTCAACATGTGTATACGTGCAACACTTGCCGTCTCCACCCATATTTCGCTACAAGTTAAAATCGCAACATACATGTAATCTTATGCAATTTCTGCTTTGTTATGCAAAGCGAGATAAACAGGACATGGCGTGATCAAATCAGGTTGGGCAGAAATGCAACGCACAAACCACCACAGCAAAATCATCTTTAAGATACTGATGGTCCTACTGTCTGTCAACTTAATTAAAGTTCACATGAATGTCCACAAGCTCTGACTGCAGACTAATACATCATATAGGAAAGGTATTTCTGCACAAAAAAATCAGTACAACAAGTTTTTATTGTTGTTTTATTCTTATTTTGTCATGTATAAAATCTCAAAGTCACAATGTCTCTCAGTCGAGAGAACAGAGTGCTTTCATAGTTTGAGGTGCCATGTTCTGTGTCTTCACCATCAAACTCATCTCAGCTTGTCTCATCTGTCTCTTTGCTGACAAATCTAATGCGATACATTGATTTGAAACTTAAAAACAGGATGTAAACAAAAAATTACACGTAATTGTCATTTTGCACATAAGGAGATACTTGAAAAGCAGAACATGCAGGGATAATACACGCCTCGCTACTTACTAGAGCAGCAAGAAGTAGACTCAAGTTACATGACTTGGGCCAAATCCAAAAAAGCCTTTGACTTTACCACCATGCACTTGTGACTTGAGATACTGTAACTTAAACAAGCAGAAACATGTCGGTTGCGCTTGTGACACAAAGACATCTGGGTCTTTGCTGAGCAGATTCATGAAATTATTCATGTTCTTGCATGTAAAATCTGGTTCCCACTGTTCACGCTGTATGTGCATTTGTTTTTTTTAAGGCATGAGACGTCTACCAAACCCAGATCAATATGGTTAGAATGACTGCAATAAAGGAATTACCAGCAATGACTGTGTCATGACTTTACACAGTGAAGGAGGGTTTACCATCCTCCAGTTATGTTCACCGTTGGAGTCTTATCAGCTGTGAGTTGAGTAAACTTGACTCACACGCCTCTTCACTCTGGTGATCAGTGTGTGAACACCTGGGAATGTGTGTGTGCATTTCTGTGTTGCGCAACTCTGGGTAGACGGGCTTTCTTACATAACAGGTGGAGTCTTGTCCTACTGAACGAACAGTAATCTGTTCAGTAGGTCAAGTTTGGCAGATCAGTCAGAATTAATCAGCATTTTGATGTTGCATCTCTTCTGTTGTGTCACGGTAGTATTTCCAGTGGAAACAGGATGTTTGAGATGGTTTAACGGATAAGGCGACCTTTCAAATGTGGAGGAGAATTTGGTTAGCGAGAGGAATTTATTTTATGCTTGAGTTCAGTGAGACAGACAAGATTAAAAGTAGCAACAGTAAAATAACTATCAAAATAAATAAAATATAAAAATAATAGAATATTGCAGAGATAAAACAAGGTAATAAAAACAATATACAAATATGGATACATAGCTATACAAAAACAGAATTATTCTGTATGTGTAGAGACACACACACACAAAACAATTGTGCATTACAAGAATGTCATCCTAAAGAAGTAGGTTTTAAAATGTTTTTTTTAATGTTGTCAGACTTCAACAGTCTGAAGTGCTTTCCAGAGTTTCGGGGGCCTTGACAGTAAAAGCCTGCTCCACTCTGGTCGTGAAATTGGAGCTAGGAACAGCGAGAAGTAATTGGTTTAATGATCTAAGACCACGTCAGTCCAAGTTGTGCTTTAAAAGTAAGTGATACAATTTTTACAATCAACTCTAAAATGTAAAGAAAAGAAGTGCAACGATGCTAAGACAAGAGTAATGTGGTCTCTTTTTGTTAATACCCATTAAAATCCAGTTGAATATGAACCAGCTGTAGGTGTGAGAGTTGCCTCTGACTGAGGCAGGAAATCAGAAAGTTGCAATAGTCGAGTTTGGATAAGATAAAGACACATATGACCTTCCCCAAGTCACTCAAGCACAGAGAAGATTTAATTTTGGAAAGGGTTCCTAGTTGTAGAAAGCAGGTTTGGACAACTCTTGACTTGAGTTGGATTGACTTTATAGAGTTGATTATAATAGATAGGCTGTTATCACAAACTGAACCAGTGCTTTAGGTCGTCCACAATAAACTGGTTCTGGCGTTGATGTGAGTATCTAATGAGAAGCAACCAATTAGTGGTTCAGTGTGGTTGCAACACTGACAGGTTTGAGTCCCAGTTTGTCCCAGAGCTCTGCTTACAAACACCAATGACATTTAATTGTGTCACATCAGCACATTTAATGTTTACACTACTGTGATGAGCCATGGTATGTTATCAGTCAGAAGCGGGTGTAAAAGTTTTAAAAAATCTTTCGCAGCATGATTTGTATGTCACGTTGTCAGTCTGGCAGAACAGCTGTGATGATAAATGTATTACAGAGAGGCATGAAACTTAGTGTTAAAATGGAAAACATCAGTAAAGGCATTTATTGGCTTCCGTACATGACACCATGACAGACACCATCACCAGTGACATCTGAAAGCAACTTGCTGCCTTTTTAATGTTTTCAAGCTGCAGGAAAAAAAGAGAAGAATAGCAATAAGGTGAGAGCTAGTCCATATAATATTCTAGATATTTGCATATTGAAAATTAAATGTAAATAATTGATATTTTCAACAAGTGACATTCACTTGTTCATACTCGTTCGTGCAGCCTGAGGTCTCATAATGCCATGCTGTTGGACTGAAGCCCAGATGGTGTTCACAGTACAGCTATGTCACACTGGCTGCAGTATACAGGATTTTATTTCAGTCAACCAGCTTCTTTCCATGCTGCAAATACATGCAAGGCCACATCTTGTCTTAAAATATACTCTTAAATCTAAATATTCTATTACTAAATGAAACATTTTGCCTCATTTGGTACTGTGGTACTTCGTCTTATTTGATTAACTTTTCAACTTTTTTTTAATGAACTTAATGAGCTTTTTAATTCAAAACAAACCCTGAGAAAAACCAAAGGAGCATATTGAGACTGCAGGAATCTGTAAAAATATCATCAGCATACATAGATATTTTATAAACATCTCATGCTACTTCTATATTTTGCAATTTTTGACTGAACATTTTCCACTTAAAGTTCAATACACACTTCAGAGAGTGTAGGGGACATAAGATACCCTTGTGTGGCCCCCCTTTGTGTCTAACAAGTTTAGAGGATTTCCCAATGACCCTCACTCTCGCATTTGCTTCTGCCAGCTGCCTTTACAGGATGAAGCATATCAGTTGTACATTAACATCTTTTATTTTTATTCTTGTCACTTTTGTTGCCAATGCAGCATATTTATCTGAAATATTAACTCTTTTGTCATTTTTTTCATGCATGATTGTAGTAACAGCATTAATCCATGAGTTCCCCAGATTAGGTATCCACTAGCCAGTTGAAACTTTGTGCAAGAGATTCAAGATGCAAGATATTCAAGAGCTTCTACTGTCACATGCACAACAACACTGCAGGCTGCAACATTTAAGACAGTGCCAATGAGAGTACTAAGTTGATATTTACAGTTGTAAAAAAGGAGAGAGAAAAGATAAAGATAAGAGAAAGGTAAGAATACATAAAAAAAATAAAAACTAAATAAAGAAAAGTAAATAAATAATAACTAGATCATAAACATGTTCTTCCACTTCAACATATTGTTTCATCATGCTCAATTGTTTTACTTCCTATTTCCTGCTTTGACATCTATTCCCTTGATTTCTCTTTCAAATGTTACTTTTCATAATTTTCATCATGCACACAAAAAATGCATTTCTTCTTTTCACAAAAAAGCACATCAAACTATTGAAACTAAAATTGCTGACCCAACAATATACCAGCTTTATGAACTGCACGTTTTATAGCTAGACTTACACGAACAAGTACCATCCACGTGTTCATGCTTGCTCGTCTGTCTGTGTGTGCAGCCTGAGGTCTCCTAATGCCGTGTTGTTGGACTGAAGCCCAGATAGTGTTCACAGTACAGCTATGTCACACTGGCTGCAGGTTGAAAGATGTTATGTCAGGCAAACAGCTTCTTTCCATAGTGTAAATACACGGAAGGGTACATTTTGTCTTAAAATAGTAAGTGTAAGGACAATAGATCACAAATAATGTTTGTTACTAATTGATATGTTTTGTCTCACTCATAATTTGACTTCCTCTTAAGTTACTTGTATTCAGAATAAACCCTGAGAATGAACCAAAGGAGCATACTGAACCTGCAGGATTCAATTCAAATACAATGACATCGTCAGCATACATAGATACTTTACGGACATATCCAGCTATTTCTATGTATTTTATTGTGATTTTTTTTAATCTTAGAAATTCATTCAAAAGTTCAAATGTTTGAAAGAGTGTAGGGGACATGGGATACCCCCTCTGGAGTCTGGAGAATTTCCCAATGACCTTCAGTCTAGCATTTCCTTCTGCCAGCTGCCTTTGCAGGATGAAGCATAGTAGTTGCACATGAGCTTCTTTTTTTTATTTGTATTCTTGTCACTTTAGATGACAATAAAGCATATCTTACAGGATTTATAATAATTTAAAGATCAAGGATGTTTCTGTTTTCATGCATGACTGCAATGAGTGCATTAATCCATGAGTTTCCCAGGTTTTGGTAATCAATGACCAGTTAAAAGCTTTATGCAAGAAATTCAAGATGCATATGATGTTCAAGAGCTTTTACTGTCACATGCACAGCAACACAGTGGGATGCAATAAAAATATATACACATATACATCATAATGCACATAAGTGATAAATGCATTATAAATCAAAGAGTAGTTAAATTCATTATTACGCAGGGAATGCCTTTAATTTTACAGTTTTATATGGAAAGTAATTTACAGTCTACTGAATCATATTAAAATTAGAGGGTCATTTTCTTTTTTTTTTTAACCAGGGGCTGGATTCATTTCTCCCCCTTTTTTCTGTTCTATGACCACAGCTGCACATTCACAGTCAGATGAGAACTTGGCTGTGGTTCTTCATTCTGGACGTCTTGAGCTGCCTGAGATTTATGGATGCGTTTCCAGCTCTTTCTCTACCTTTCTCTTCGCCTGCTTTACTTTTTCCAAAATCTGTCCCACCTGCTTTAATAATCTTTTTTTATCATCCACCTTTTTTCCCCACCTGTTTCATTTTCTCTCCTATCCATCTCTGAACTCTTATTCCACTTTTTTTCCAAAGTGCTTTCTGCCACTCATCCTCTCTCAACTCTGTCTCACCTTATCTAGTGTCACCCTCACCCTGGTGTTAAATACAGTATTTGGCTCACATGTTCTGTCACAGACTCCATCTATCTCGTGTCCACCTGTTCAGTGGTTTGAACTTATTGGACTTAAACTTATCACCTCATATCATTAAACACGTTCTGTCTTTAACCTATACATTAAATGGTTCACAGCCATATGCCGCCACGTGAATTTCTCTTGTTATTTTTATCTGAACTGAACTGAAACTACACAACATGTTGTCAGGCTTTGAATTTCCTGTACAGATTGCACTTTTGGCCACAACTATTGTGTTTATATGTGTGTTAGTTAATATTGTGAAACCAAGTATTAACCATGCAGCAAAAAACAGTATCATAATAAGTGGTGGCCTGTGGAAAGTTGGCATGGAAAATAAGGGAATCACCCTGTGGCTTTTACATCTAAAATCCATTTATCTGATGAAAAAATGTGATTTGTTTCCTAATTTTACAGTTCATTGAGTTTTGCCTCAAGATCATTTAGATGTTGAACTACTTTTTGTCAGATTGTTGAAATATGACCAATGCCTCCTAGATTCATATTTTATGGATAAGTGGTGAAAAGAAACCTACAAAAGTATTATTTTTGTTACAATAAAAACATTGATTGTACTGTTTTACATTGGCTTGAACTGACCGTAATGAATCAGGTCAAACATCATTTACTGCTGTACACGTGCAGCCTCCTGTTACATTTTGTCCTACACTTGTGTGTGTGTGAGCACTGTGTTGTTTCAACACCACTTAATCAAGCCTACATCCTTGTGCACCTGCTGTCCTCGATGAATAGAAAGTCCAGCCAGTGACACAGAACTGAATGTTCTGCATCTGTTTCATATGCACACCTATTTAAATAATGAGTTCAGTCTGAAGGTGATCTTTAACACAATCCTTCGTGTTGTCCTGGTTGCAATATGTTGGCAACTTTGCTGTTACTGACATACTGACAGAAGCAGTGACAGTGAAACTCGTATCTATACACTATATACTTATATCTTTATCCAACAGAGCAAACATGCATACTTTCTTAATTGTTGTGTAAAGTATTCCTTCGATGATTTGGTCAGAGATGAAGGCTTTGTGAGGCTAATGGGCGTAAAATGAGGCCAGTAGCATCATTAGGGGGTTAATTGTTCACTGCAGGGCAAACCATACATACCAGTAGACCTCACAGCAGCCTCATTAGTTCACACAATGTGGGTACAAAGTCAAAGGGACCTCTGAATATACCCCATCTTCCCTGTGCCTCATTTGGTATTGGACTTTTGACCTCTTAAAAATTTTCATGCTCCAAATAAACCATGTTTATGTTGTGATTGGAGATGAAAGACAGTAGCTTCAGAGACAATAAGCGTTTAGTATGGCTCAGGAGGTGAGAGCAGGTCGCCCACTGATTGGAAAATCAGTAGCCCTCCAGTCCACATGTCAATGTGTCCTTTGGCAAAATACTTAACCTCAGATTGCTCCTGATGGTTGTGCCATCAGTGTATGAACGAGTGTGAATCGGTGAATGTGATTCATAGTGTAAAAGCGCTTTGAGTGGTCCATTTACCATTTATGTGTGTGTGTGTGTGTGTGTGTGTGTTTGTTTACATTCATGAAAGTACCCAGTGTCTATTTATGTGTGTGTTTATGATGTGTATGGATGTGTAAATGCGCAGGCATGTATTATCAATGCTGGTGTAAATGTTTGTGTGTGCGTGTGTTCTGTATTTGTGATATTAAATAAACTACGAGTGTGACAACTGTGCACGTGTTTGTTGAGCTGCAGGACTGATGTGTGCTTGTGTTTGTTCTCTTTGGTCACAAGAAAAGTTATCAGAGTAATTAAGTTTTTATTTTTTTTATACGTTCTATGAATAATTTCATTTTAATTAAGTAGTTTAATTGTCTGGCATTTTATAAATGATAGTCTCATTTTGTAACTCTGTTTTGAAAATGTTTTATGAATAAAGTTTACTATTACTGTTATTACTATAGTCATTTTTATCTACTGTCCATCCTGCCTCTTATTCCCAGACCATCAAATAGCATAGTTTTGTCATTTCACTGTATTTTACTGATCATTTGAACCCAAACCATGATGTGTCCCTGAACCTAACCAAGTGTTTTTTGTGCCTACATGTAACCAGATTTTAACCACTGCATTGCCAAGTCATAAAACATCATTATTGTTTAACAGTGATTTGTAATGGTTGGAAGATGTTTTTGCTAAAACATTAGGCGTTCATATTTTAGTGTTCAGTAGAGTATAGTGCAGTAATATTATGAAAGATGATGGACAGTGCACTTATAGAACGTATATCAGCTTGTAGAACAGGAACAAAAGATAAACAGGAAGTTGCTCACTTCCAGTAGTTTGACAATGAGTCTAGTAACCAATGAGAGAATTGATAGAGATTGGCATTTGTTTTTGGTATTTGTAACTTAATTTCACTTAAACGACTGATCAATTAATCAGCATTTGTCAGCTCAATAATCAATTGACTGGTTAATCATTTCAACACTAGTACTCATAGACGGTGTATCATAGGAAAACAATCATGTACTCACATATGAAGGTACTTTGGAGACTGGTTCTGTACTGTATTTGTGAGCAGCCATAGTATATGTGTGTGTGTGTGTGTGTGTGTGTGCTCTCTTTGTCTCCTCTCTATCCGGTCAGAGAGACTCTCTGTGTTGTGGAAACTCACGTGGAATCTGGTTCTATTCAGACTCTCTTTGTCACATTTGTCTGCAGCAGACACAACAAGACCCCATTAACATCTCCTCTCAGACAAAAAAATCGACAGCGCTGCCCTTCCTGCACGTGTATCGCCAGCGCTAATGGATGCTTTTTTATCACTGATGGTCTGTAGTCCCGTGGTATTTAATGACTTTTTAAATCTACCCTCCCAGCATTTTATTCCAGTTTGTTTCCACAGCAGGCTGTAGAGCTGAAACAGTGCTTCCTATGACTCCGTTTAAGTGTCCCCAGATTCACAGTTTCCATCCAACACGTTTCCACCGTATTTCTTCATAATGAATTAATAAAAGGTAAAGATTTTCATTAAGATCCTCATCAAATTCTCAGCTTTGAAACACCTGCTATACTTTCTGCTTCAATCTATGTCTTCACTTTGAACTAAAATAGTTAGACACAGAAACCTCTTTCACAAACACACAGGACACAGGATTAAAAGAAGAAATGTAGAAAGAAATTAAAGATGAGCAATCTACAAAATGACTCGGACATCAGGGTGCGAGAGAGAGTTAATATAAGATACATTTAATACATACATTTCATCCAAATCAGTTATCAATGAATAAATCTTTCTCATTTGGCCAAAACATCTGTACTATACCTTTAAAAAGTTGTACATTACTTGATTAAAAAGTACAACTACCCATTTAATAATGCCCCTCTGTTAGTTCATTAAACTGATGCTCAGTAACTGAGTGACTGTGATGACAACATGTATTACTTTCAGCTCCTGGAGTGAGGAGAGTCACTTTCTAATCTTGACCTCCTGCAACCCATCAGTCTTTACTTTTCTTGAAGAATGACTCAGAAACTTTGCATGTATCTTGGTTTTAATTCAGTTCTTGTCCTAATTCCTACCAGAAGACTTTATTAATTGTGGAGGTCACAGATAAAGATCCATCCAAACAGTATTAAGTGTGTTTTTGAGATATTCTGATATTCTGCTCAGGGAGGTAACCAAGATTAAACAGATGGCATAAATTTGGCACATAAACAAACAAAATATTTTATTTTTACAGTTGCATTTTCAAAGATGTTTATTATTAATTTAAAGGTGCGGTGTGTCTCAGCTTCCCTACATGTAAGATCCAAATATTGTTTCAGCGCTCTCTTCACACTGAAAATAATACATCTGGGGGTAAAATACTGGATTCTTTTAGTTATATCTAAAGAAAACATCATAATTGTGACTAATGTATGTCTAAAGACACGCAGAGCTCAGAGAAAAATGACCACGGACGGGATCTGTGTTCTCGTCGGCCCCTAAACAAAATTTTAAAATTGAATCAATCAGCCAATATAATTGGGTCCTTGGACAAAATTAGATCATGTACGGGTCTTTAGTTCTTAATGTGAATCTGTTTGAAGGTCCGTGACATAAAAAAAGAAAAGGCTGTGACCTGCTGCTACGTGGAGAATGGCGGGTTTGTTGACACACAAGTCTCGGTCTGGATTTGAACAAGCTCTCATTGAGGTCAGAGCTCTGAAAGGCTCTTTAGTTCTGTGTCACCATCTCTCTCTCCCTCCTCCTGCAGCTCTCCTTATATTTCCTTCCCCCGTCCGCTACTCTCTCAACTCCTCCTCTCTCTTTCTGTCATCCTTCATCACTCTCCTGTTACCCTCCTCCTCCCCCTCCTCCTCCTCTCCAGCTGATCACGCTTACACAGCGTGGACCCGGCGTGGCACCACTAGTGAGGTATGGTGTTACAGCTGCACACTCCTGCAGCATACCCCAGCAGCAGCAGCCGCTGCGCTACAGGAATAGCTACTGTTCATACCTAAACGTGACCCCTGACATAAAGAGGAGAGGAGAGGGCGGTACATCATACTGAACATGGTTCTACGCTGTCGACACGTCGGCATGTGCAGGACCAGAGTAAGCTGCTGGTGTCAGTTTCATTTTTATTAGGTCCTATGAGTTTCCACGTCTATGTTTAAAGAGTAGAAAAACATGAAAAGTGCAATAAATAAAACATCAACTTAGGGACCGTATGAAAATTATTAGGGTGGGGCGTATTATAATAACAATAATTTGAATTATATCAGCAACTAATTCCCAAATGTTGAAATTTAAACACCACTGAATTTGTTCCATTTGAAATATCTGACTGACTTTATAAACCAACTTGCTGATTTTATGTAATTTTTACATTGTAAAATTCTCAAATAGTCGCTTCTATAAAGCTATTTTCAAGTTGCTCTATTCAGATCTGTGATTGACATTTGGTAACCTGATAGGCCAGAGGATTGATTGATGGCAGTCAGACTCGGTTGCTTTTCACTGGTGTCTTGTATTTTAGTGTCTGAGTTTCACCAAGCGTATTTGAGCAACCAGAACTTTTGATTTGACTTGAATTTTTAGATCTAAATTGAGCTTATTAAAAACAGAGTAACCTGAAAATAGCTTTTGAATATTTTGAACTTTGAGAATCTCAGAAAATAAATAAAGTTCTTGAAATTGGACAATTTGAAAGTGACTTTCTCCAATTTGTCCAAGTGAAATTCAGACCACTTACATTAAAGATGTTGATATCCAGAGTCAAATATTTCAGTGGAATAAATTCAGCTGTATTTAAATATCAACATGAGGTAATCTGTAGTGATTCAATTTCAAAGTTTGATATTCATTGATATAATTCAAATTGTTATGGCAATGGCCCAGTGGTGTGTGTTTTTTTCTTTGGTTCCCCCCCTTTGAGTTAAAAGGCAAGTACGACCCCCCTGCTGCAGCTTTAACGTTGAATTAAAAGTGTCTTCAGATTAGATTTAAAAGTAGTCAGCAGTGTCTGTAGTCTGAGATCTTCAGGTAATTTATTCCAGATGTGAGCACCTTAAAAGCTAAAAGCCGCTTCACCATGTTTAGTGCTAAGTTTAGGAGCCACACGTAGACCAGAAGCAGCTGAGCTGAGAGCTCTGAGATGAACTCAGAGATTCACAGACAAGTAGTAACACTTTAAAGTAGCAGCAGCAGCCGTCACCTGGATCAACCGGATCCTGTCTGACTGCTTCTTCAATATGTTGATGGAACAATACGTGGATTTAGTTATTATGTAACAAAATGGTGTGTCCTGTTTACTGAACATTCATGCTGCTCTATTTTTAAACAAAAAATGACAAGAAAAAGTTAAACAGACTCACTTTCTGCCCCCCAAAAAAGTCAGACTACCCTCTATTTAGCAAAGAGAAAGAAACACATAACCCTCAAGTATGTATGTGGTGTGATTAAACAGTGGTTTTACAACTTTAGTCAATAAATACTACCTGATTGATTTTAAACTGTAGTTAGAAAAACAGCAGTTTCGTTTAGTGGCAGTTTTGATGTTTGTTTTGGGGGGGGTTTCATGCTCTGAGAGGAAAGAAGAAAGCAACATAAGGTGTTTAGTTACCGAAAAGCTGACATTTTGGAGATTTTTACTTGACAGAAGCCATATTCATATTTAAAATGTGAATATGCAGATTATCCAATATGAATGTAGGACTGAGGAATACTATGTTTTTGTCTAACATAGTGGAGAAAAAGTATAGAAAGTGTCCCAAACTTAAAGCACTTAAGTAGCAAAACCTCAAAACTGTACTTAAGCACACAATTAGAGTTAATGTAGCTGCCACCTCTGTGCAGGAATGTGTGTTGGCAGCTGAATGGGAGCATTTTTCACTCACAGTAACTTTACTCTCTTATCAGCTTCACCTTGTACTTCAGGCTCGTATAGGAGATATACAGTGGTCGTACTGTAGATGGCTGTTACTCATTGACCTTCTAAAGTGGGCGTTTGACCCCGTCAGCTCTTATTATCATCATAAATAAGTTGACCTGCAACAGATAAGACTTAACAGATTCTTAGAAAATTAGGGGAACTCTCGTTAGTTATCACGGACTTACGGACCTTGAGGCACATTCCCACTAAGGGCTGTCCCACTCTCAGATCATCAAGTGCATGAGGGCTCTTCCTGGCAGATATTTTGAGCCCTTTATACACACTTTCTGTGAGTCCACATCTCTGCAGACTTTGCCTGAGGGAATTGCCCACAGTTCATACTGTTGTGATGTTAAAACAGCATTAAATAAAGGGTTACCAGGGGAAGAACAAACTGGCATCATGGGTGCATTGGTATGTCTAAATCTACAAGGAAACATTAACGAGGTTTTAAGATGGTACATAATGGAATCAGAGGACTGCACGCAATCAACCATTTCTTTTCTTTTTTGCTTAATGATGCTGCGACCTCTCGTCCACTCTGTAATATTACCTCTTTCATACTTTCTTTGATGTATTATGTGCTTTTTGAGTGAGTGGTTTTACTATATTTGTCTTGTTCTGTTTTTAAGTGAGCTCACTAAGACAAATTCCAATCAATCACGTTGACAATAAAGTAACTGAATCTTAAGTGCCTCGGCCATGAGGAAAGTAAAAAAATGTAAAATAAAAAGGCCCAAACCCACAATCTTATGTAACGTGTTTTGGTGTCATCAAGGTATGTCTCAAAGTGCTGTCCCAGGGCCGGCTCTGACTATGTTGGTGCCCTTGGTGAGATTTTACATTGAAACCCCAAGAGGTTTAGATTGGAACCCCCAAAAAAGTGCAAACTCCAGTTTCAGGTATGAATTTGCACTAAAAGCAATTTGCCACAATGGTTCCTACAACCCAGACAAAGTCCTCCCAGTCCTCCAGAGAAAAAGATTCATTCATGATGGCGTCAACTGAGGTAGAAGATGAAGTTTGGTGGCTGTTGTGCGAAAACTGACGGAACATTAAAGCTTTGGAAAATCAAATCAGATGGAAATCCATGCAAGTTAATGGGGCAAAATGCAGAAAAAGAAATTAACAAGGGAGAACTTGTGGACTACGTTTTTCAAAAAAACACACTACCCACTTATTTGGTGCCCCCTACCTCATTTGGTGCCCTGGGCAACCGCCTATGTGGCCTATGCTACAGGCTGGCCCTGTGCTGTCCCTTTGCTCTTTATACCATTTTGAACCATTTTGCAGCCTCTTGCAATCAAGCACTTACCAGGTGATGTCAGTTAAGTCCATGAGGGTTTAGGGCTTAGGGGGGACATTGGGGATGGGCCTAATTATCTTCATCTCAACATCTCCACTCATGTTCTATCAGAGCTTCATTATCTTCTAAGCTTTGCTTACCAATGATTTGCCAACAGTCTCTTTAGCTCTCATCATTTGTTATAGTGACTGTCTATGTTCAGAAAAAAACAAACCCACATCTCAGATAGCAAAATTTCTGTGGCCCTGATCCGGCCCACACTCGACACTTTCGGCACTTTCATCAGGCCCACATGCCACATGGAATGACGGCACTTGAGCGGTACGCCCCACTTTCCCAGATCTGGGCCACAAGCGAGCCATATGTCAACCAAGAACAAACCAGATAAACCAGAGCTGGCCCACATCCAGAATACACACACCTGAGAGAACCACATCCTTACCGAAAAAAGCCCACATTTAATTTGAGATATTTGGGCCATATTTGTCATTTTACATGTGGGCCATTTCAGGTTCACATCTATTTTATGCGGGCCACAATAAGGCCAGCAGTGCCGCATCATTGCCATAAGTGGTCTGCATTGCTACAGGTGCGAAGACAAAATATGATGCAGGAAGTCCAGAGTTTGAATAGATTAATGAGGTCTCACAGAAATGAATCCAGTCTGAATGGAGCTAAATCTGTTGCCAGTATTTGGGTATATTAGCATCATCAATAATCAATGTTCAGAAATAATAAAAAACTTTCAACAGTGAAGAGTTTCTGCAGTTTAATTACTTGTAGCTTCAAATTCAAAATAGCTTTATTTGGAAGTGAGTCCAACCACAGAGATGAAGTTCTGATATTCGATCTCATATCTAAGTTTACTTTTGAATCTTGAAATCTTTGAACTTTGAGGAAGTGTTTAAAAAAAAGCAGAAGATGAACTGACAGGTGGTAGTTGGTTCTCCTTCAGCGCTGCCTCACCTCACCGCAAACTATTGCAGTTGCCATAACAACGGCTGTCTGTCTGGGATTTGATTGGCTTGTTGTATGACTCCGCTGTAACACAGGGCTTTATGTTCAGTTACCCATTGTGTTACTTGAGTTTTATTTTCAAAGTTGTTGATATTTTTTTAATTTGATTATGCAATGACTTCTACTTTTTATGTGATTCTGTCAGGAAATTATTCTGCAACTACTCACCTCAGAATTATTTGTCAACCACGGTATTTTACAATTTCATCTGCATTTCCTAACTTCTACTTCAACTCCTAGTTGCCTAGAAATGACATTTATTTAACTGATTTACAACAGCAAATATGTTTTGATTGACATTTTGTTTTCTGGCATGTCGCAAAACCCCAGCAGATTTTATTTGTTGTCTGTTTGTAGTGACTAAAGCGTGGTTAAATCATTTTTTATGGTTAAGTTTAAGCACACACAGCATTTGGTTAAGGTGAGGTTACATCATGTCCTGCACTCTATCCAGACTGACCACCTCCCTACAGCTTCTGGACAGTATAAAATGTCCTTTCCATCACTCAAACAATCCAGGTAGTGATTATGTTTCTTATTATGACAGAATTGAGAAAACAAATGAATACTATATAAATGTAATTTCAAGTAAAGCTATCAGCTCAGCCTCTGGTTTCACTGTCAATATAAACGTTAAAAGTGTGAAAATCAGCCTTGATTTTATTTTTGTTGTTATAAGTGAACTTCTACTGCTCAACTTTATTAACATTTAGGCACACACACACACACACCGAGACATATTTCTGTCACACAGGAATGTGATCCTCTGCTTTTCGAGTTCAGGAGACAAAATATTTCTCTGCTGTTTCTGACCTTTAAAGCTGAGACACAAATACACACACAGTGACGCACAAACTGCACACATGACACGCGCATACGCACACGCACAGCGAGGGCCGTGTCTATGGTAAAACATACTTTTATTTTATGAGCTCATTTAGCGAGCGGATCACCGTGTTTATCACCAAACAGCGATGTAGGTCAGCTATCGACCGGATGGAGCTGATGTGACAAGAAAGCCGAGGGAGACTCAGAGAAGTGAAGCCAAGTAATCCAGTTTTTACACTCTGCTTATCACCTGAAGGGAAACGAGTTCAACATACCCTCATAGACCTCGACTCTGACTTTGACCCTTGACCCCGGCCTTCTAAGTGTTTGATTGACAGGTAGAAAACACCACAGCACATGCCGTGAGCTCCCTCCTCACATGTAGACACTGACAGAGGATATTGGCCATCATTTGCAATTAGTTGTGTTGTTATGTGTAAATATGTGTTTCCGATTGCATATTAGTTTCCAGGTAACCATAGCAACAGCGTCAATGCTTCAGGCTCTGACTGATTGATTAAACTAAACCTAACTATGGGTTAAACTGACTGCAAACACAAACACACACAAAAAGATGAAAGAAATTGACAAAAACAAAGCTTCTCATTGTTTCTGACTTTTCAGACTCGATCTGAAAGCAAAAAATATTCAAGTCTCAACTTTTTTATTTTGTAGAAAAAAAAACAAAAAACAGCAACAGACAGGCCTTGTGGAGTTCCTCTGAGGGCTCCTGCTTGTTGTTTCGCCTGCTTCCAGATGGAGGTTTGGCGTTACCTTCCTTATTTGTTGTCAGTTTCCCTCCTGACAGTTTAGTTTTGGAGGTTTGTTTGTCGGAGTGTGTTAGGCTCGTTTGTTGGAAACTCGGTGTCGTCTGGAGGGATTTTCTTTACTTGGAGCGGTGACAGCTGGGGGTTTTACTGGCAGAATAATCAGTATAATCTAAAAACAACCCGTCCTGTGTGAGGAGTGTGTGTGGATGACACAGAAGTAGCCCCGACCAGACCTCACCAAGCCCGTCAGAAAGAAAGCGGCTTTCTTTTTTTTTTTTTTACAATTGAGCTTCAAACCTTTTGATGTCTAGACTGAATATAAATAAAATGTATAATGAACCTATATGAAATGGCCATTATCAATCAATCTCTGTGTAGAAAGACAGAGCAGGAGTTCAGCGACACACACACACACACATGCAATGCTCAGGTAGAGGTAGGCTGTGTGGCCCAGGCGTCTGTGTCATGGATGTATAAAGAGCTGCGGGTCTGTGTGTCTGGTTGACCGAGGGCGGGGCCGACACACGCCGAGCAGAGAGGCCAGAGCGGCCACGGATGAAGCTCTGCATTCACACAAAATCCAGCAATGCGGCACCTTCCCGCAGGGTTGTGCGGAGGTGCGAGTATGTTTATCTGCGCTTTAGGATGAAACAATCAGAAAATAACCTTTTATCTGATTATTCGTCTGATATTTATGTCTTATACCCAACCCCACCCCCTCTCTTTATCCCTCAACCCAGCTGCTCGAGGCAGATGGCTGCCCACCCAGAGCCCGGTCCTGCCGCAGGTTTATTCCTGTGAAGAGGGAGAGTTGGGAGTGTTTTCCTTGCCATTGTTTCCAAGTGCTTGCACATAGGGGAATGCTGGGTCTCTGTACTGTCTAGACCTGCTCGATATGAAAAATGCCCTGAGATAAATTCTGTTATGATTTAGCATTGTATAAATAAAACGGACTTGACTTGACTAGATTTGCCCCTACAAGACTTTTAAAACAGCTATTTTAAATGACCATTATATACAATGAGGTTTCCTGATGTTGTGCTATGCTTCATCTCAAGTCTTGTCTATTGTCTCTGGGCTCAGATAATAAGCAGAAAGTGACTCACAACAACCATCAGGATGTTTGTGAGTGATGTCACAAAGCCTGCTTGTGCTAACAGGGGGACTTTTGCCAGCACAACAAGTCGACTTTATGCCCAAACTAGGTTAAACAGAGCTGTGTTGACATTGTAGGAGGGCAGTGTTATCTTGACAGTGGCTGAGATGAACAGCACAGAGTAACCTGCAATTAGTAATACTTAGTGCAATGCAAAAACTGCATGCATATCTCTTCTTTTGTGTTTACTTAATCAAAGAGCGTTGTGCACAAAAAAAGTGTTTCTCTCTCTCTGCAGAACCAGAAGCAGCAGTCTTGAACGTCTCCCAGGCGGCCTGCCTTGTTTATTCCATTTTAATAAGGTGCTGTTTGCTGGGCTGACGTCAGGTCTCTGGAGCTTTGCAGCCGTATTAAACACAGGATGCCATTACGCATTCTTTTTTACTGCATTATATAACTGCAACTTATATAAAGAAGCTCTTTGAGGAGCAGCTTGCTTACAGGACAACAATTATCCACTCTGCTCTCATCTGGTACGCAAATAGAATGAGTTAAAAATGCTCGTATGATGGATGAAAAAATGCAGAGTGAGGACAACAAAAGCATCAACTGGTCCTCATTAAAGCCAGAAACAGTGACATCCCTCTATTAACTAAGTACAGAACTTTTTTATTATATGTGACATATAACAGTACCCGAGCCAGGACACTGCTCTTCTTCTCAATGCCACGTTGAAAGGAGTTCTTTTCTTCAGCAGCTGAGGAACATTTAGTCCTGCAGAGCTAATCTAGTACCTAAAACAGCAGTTTTTGTACCCAAACCCTCGGTGTATTGGCCAAAACCACAAACCACATGTAGCCTTATTGGTCTGACATGAGATCCCGAGCAGGCACGTCTCTCCTGTCTCATGACTTTCACTCTACTTTTGTTAATATCTTCAAAAGCGGAGTGACTAAGCTGAAGAAGCTAAAGGTTTCAAACTCGAGGCATTTCCCTAAATCAAATCAGTCCCAGCAGCTGTAAAGGTTTTTGTTTGAGTAAAGCTGTGATGAAGCCAGGAGTGATAGAGTGGAAACAAGGAGGTCTTTGTGCTGGTTGCTTTTTTTATCAACATAATCCAACCTCAACACCTCAGAGAAGCTGTGTGCTTTATGTGTGAGTGGTACAGTATGCACATTACTGTCTCTAGATTTATGAAACAGTGATCATAAAGTTTTATTAGTATTATTTTTATTATGATTATGGGTAAAAATGACTGTACGCAGTTCTGCTGTTTGTTTAATGCTTCTTGTATTAGCATTTCAAACTCTCCTGAAACACTGAAACTCTCCACTGAAAGCACACAGATACAATTCTTTCTCACAGAGAGGGAGTGACTCATGAGGCTCGGACTCACTGCAGTTACACCCTAGGATATGTTAGTGAGTCAAAAAAAAGTATATAAATATAATTTGCAAAAACTATTATTCAAAAGTTAAATCATTTTCAGAGGAAATGTAGAAATAATTCCTTGACCAACTTGTGGGAAGAATGCTGTTAGATTTTGTGAGAGTCTTGGCGCAGATCACGGTCTCCAGAGGATTGATCATGATGGTTTTATTTTGGCACCGTGATCACAGCATTAACTATTAGTTAACCTCCTGATAATTATGATCGTGATAACAAGCAATACAACAGGTGAAAAAACAGCCACAAAGACAGACAGACAGTGTTACGTGACAGAAGAAAAAAGAATAGTTTGGTGCTTAGTCGCAGTCCTGGGAGTTTTGGTGCCACAAGGGAACCCAGCTGTTAGCGGACTGGATATGTTATACTGGGTGCAACGACCTCATTTTGAAAGTTAATGTGCATGTGTTGTTTCACAAGTTAAGGCAAAGAAAGAACTGACAGTAACACACTAACAGTTACAGTTTAGCTCACAGTTAAAACTCTGCTTTGTCTCTTTGCTCCTGATATAATCGCCTGATTTCCCCCCCGTAGGATCTGACAATCCCCAGCAGCTACGACCACGATCACATCAAAAGCTTGGAGACTAATTGATTAATAACCATGACATTTACTGTGACTATTCATGCTCGCCAGATCCTTTATTCGTATGTGTCTCCGCCTTACTGTCACTGTGGAAAAGCTTGTGACACCCCCGCATATCAGCTAACACATATCATGAATCAGATCTTGGTGTTAAGTATAGTCTTTCCTGTCATATGTGTGTTCTGACTCATATGACTTCTTACATGCGTACATACTGTATCTGTGTCATGTACAGACTCCCCTTATGGCTGTCGTCCAGCTGAGAGACAGACGCTCTGTTACACCGAGAAGCATTTGAGGCCTCGGCAGACCAACATGGACTAAACTCAGACTATTTCCATCCTGGTTAACCACCGTTTCACTCCTCCTACTCACCACAGAACAGGACATTTGTGCCAAGACAGACTAAAAGCAAACCTGTGAGCCTGTAAAAATCATCCATAAAATCCTAAATACATCGCTGCTGGTGGACCGTCTCTTGGGAAAATCCATATTTATATGTTTAATGCACAGACAGGTGACAAATTAAATTGAAAACTAACAGAGTGTCTTAGTAAGGTGTTGGGCCACTGGAATCAGTGTCGGTGTGCCTTGGCATTGATTCTATAAGTCTCTGAACTCTACAGATTATATTCCTTCATTTGGTGGTGATGATGAAACCTCCCCTAGTTGATCAACTGGGTTGAGATCTGGTGACTGTGACATATGATTCACACCATTTTCTTACTCATCAAACCATTCAGTGACCCCCCTCATGTCCTGTGAATTGGGACACTGAGAGGCCACTCCCATCAGGATAGAAATGTTTCATCATAGGATAAAGGTGATCAATCAGAACACCTTTTTATATTGATTGGATAGATGAAACCAAAGCATAACAGATTTAACACAACAGGATTAGCACCAACTTTTCCACGTTACCATTAAAGAGATCGGTTCTGCAGTTACTCCACACTCACTTCAAATGTTTCTTAAGCTGCGGACAAACATGAATACTAGCTGAAACCAACAAAGACTGGGCAGACCACACATAAAGATTATATCCACCAACTGGCACCTATGTTTTTTTGAGAAAACAATGAACCGCTGGCAGTTGACGACACCACAAATCCAGCATGCATTCTTGCACCAAAACGATCGTGTACGGTAACAAGCTGCTTGTACTGCTTACTGTAATTGATGTATTGTTTTTTTATATGCAGTGCAAATTGCACTGAAAAGGCAAAAAAAAGAAAGAAAAAATAAGCACTGTGTCTGAGAGCCTGGATGGGGAATTGTTGGTAATGTGAAGCGGAGGTGAGCGAAGTTGGTAAAATGAAGATAACATCCGGTTCTGATCAGCTGTGCAGCTCTTTTCCTCCACTGAGTCATCTAGTGCTTTCTCATATCACAAACCTCTCTTCCTCTTTTGTTCATTTACTGGTAAGTCTCCCTCGGGTGACATACAACTGCTGTCGTAGGACGCAGATCATTAAAAAAAAACTTCTTCCTGTTGAAGATGAACTATTAATGACCCACTTGGTGCAGCAAGCAACATCTCAAAAAAGAATAGAATTAATTATTAGGGTCAGTAATCCAACTAGATGCTTGCTTGCTTGTTGTATTAACTTGTTAAAGTTATAATGTTTGGGAAGGAAATAACAGAAAGAAATAAGAGTCTGTGGCTGTCAATCAGAATAAAATCTTGCATGTGACCATTGACGCTGAAAAATATTTCTACCTCCATTTATTCATTCTTTTAATCGTTTTCTTAGTGCATTCATGCATCTGTGCTTTTGTGTTGACGGCTGGGTGTGTGCGGGTGTTGGTATGTGTGTGTGTTCACGTGTATATTAAAAGTATGTTTGAGTTCATACGCATGCAAGCAAAAGTCTTCTCTCTAGTCACTCTGGGTCAAACAGCAGCGATGCTAATGGTACACCAAACCAACCAAAACAACAAACACATTGTTAGAAAGAATTTTAATGTCTTCTTCCTCTGATTGTCGGTAGCTCCGGCCGCTCTGTTTCCAACTGCTCTGAAACTTTTATTTATAGTTTGGAGGGGGGAAGAAAATCAAGCCACAACCTTCAAGCTGAAAACAAAACCAGATAGAAGAATGTCAGAGGTATAAAAAGGAGACTTTGAGGTGAATGCTAACGTCAGCATGCTAACCATGACAATTCCAGCATGTTGATGTTCAGCAGATTTAATGTTCATGCTATCATTTGCTAATTAGTGTGAAACACTGATGGGAATTTCATTAGTTTCGACCTGAGTTTGACCTAAAGATGGATCAGAGGTTGCTAACTGTTTCAGCCGCAAATTCCAGATTTTCCTGACAGATGCAATTTGCCTCCAAATTCATGCCCCTTCATCTCGGTTTAATTGCTCATGAAGTTTTCATCGCAGCAAAGTGGAGCTCATATCGAATGAAACGGCACGACTTGAGCTTTCCGACGATGCTAGTTGCTTGTCTATGCGACAAAGTGTTGGTGAGAAATTTAATCATAGTTACAATCTACATATAGCTCTGTGTCGATCTCCACACCCAGAACCAGAGCTTTGTAGTGCTTCTTTTCACATATTGTGCAAACTGAAGCAATCATGTTATTAAGACAGATCAAACTTCTGTAACGTAACACCCATTTTCACACTCCTGCTTCTCGGGTTGAATAAGTCACAAAGTCCCTCTTGCTTCACGACAGACTTCATATCCAAACAAAGAAAGTGTTGCAAAGTAATCTACTTTTGAAAATACTGCAAATGTCTACATTGTCTCCGATATTGGGCTGACTTTCATCCCACTGTTTATTAAAAATAAAAACAAAATAATGTATTTGCTTTTCATCACAATGATTCAAACGTTTTCTGACGATTTCTGTAGGTACCAAGCACATATTTTCTCAAATTACTATGAAAAGATATCTCTACTGCCAACAATTTATGGTGAGATACATGTAAAAACAATATCATGTGATGCAATCCTCTTTTTCCCCCCTTGATATAAAGGCTAATATAAAAATCAAATGATGGAAGATCTAGATAACCTAGACAAAAAAAACAAGATACAGCATATATGACTGGCAATCATAATGACCAAGATAAGAGCTTCAAAGTAAAGGTGGTGTAATTACCCTGAAAACAGCCTTGGATTTATATGGTTGAACATCTGCTGCCAACCACTACTGCCCTTCCACAGAATGAAAACAATAAAACAACTAAAAGCTCCATAAAATAAGAAGCATGGCAACAAGAGAGTGTGACTAAGGCTTAAAGAAGCATTAAAACAAACCTGAGAAGCAGTGGAACAGCAGATACAACTATATATGATACTGTATATGATACTGTATACTGTATACTAGGATGAGTGACCCTAACCCTAACCCTAACCCTACAGTACAACATGTAAACTGCAGTGGCTGAAGCTGTTTCCAAGTCAGGTCAGAACTTCACTGTTTATTTTTTTTGTGTGTTCAGTGTCAGTAAAACCAAGCCGAATATATTCTGTGTCAGTTTAATTTAACCTGTTACATTTCTTCTCCATTGCTACAGTCAATGGACGTGCAAGGTGAGGGTCACATGACCCACAAAGCATTTGGCATTGATAGGTTACTTGCACTGTAAAGTCGCATGGGGCGACCATGGATGTATTAACACACTCAGTCACTCAGCCTTGCTGCCAATTGATCTCAGTGGTCACGTGCAGCAAGAAAAATCTTCAGTAGAAAATGAATGTGTGTATCAAAGGCATCCAACAGTTGTGGAAATATTTGAATAAAACCCAAAAATGTCATTGATCTGCTCAAAAGTTAACGATTTTTTTAACATCTGGTGCTCCATGAGTTGAAAAACTTTATTTAAAGAGGTCATTGTAGCAAATATAAAAGCAGAAAAGGTGTTGAATCTCCACCTGCTCTGATCCTGACCTCTGACCTCTCAGTGGAGAAACCCCTGAGGATCAATACGGGACGATCAGTGAAACTCATCAAACACACGCGCTGGCACACACACAAACACACAAAACAAACACTGAAATAATACCCAATGTCCAGACGGGTTGCTTATCTATCCGGAGTCACGTGCCGGAGAATAGGCTGGCCTATCAGATGACCTCTGACCTTTCAACTTGTAAGCACGGGCCATATACACACACAGACACAGTCTAAAAGAACATAAACAGTCAGTTCAGTTGTGTGTCCTTGTGAAGTCCAAGTCCAAGTACATACACACACACACACACACACACACATATTTATGTACGCAAATATAACATTAACTTAATTTTACTTAACCTACTTAAGCCAAAACAAACAAGGACAAGTACACATATGCTAGGTCAGCTCCTTTTTTTTTTTTTTTTTTTTACTTTTTTTTTACAAGGAGCACATTATTATTGATTTTGGTTTGTTTTGGGGGGAAAAAAGCAAGTTTGTTCAATCAGTTCAGACAGCTGGATGTGCTCACGCTCATTTCGCTGTTTTGTGGAAACTGGGAGGACGTGTCTCTGTTGAGGCTTGTCTGAACACAACAGTAATTATTTAACCAGCCATGTATAGAACAGTCATTTCACTGCTAAGGTTGTTATTCGTTTTCCTTAGGAGACCTCGGATAGCATTAACACAACATCGGCTCTTATAGAAGAAATAAAGGCTGTATTTACAGTATTTATTTTACTGCTTAAGTTGCAAATGTCCAGTTCAGTCACACCGTGTTGTATATTTTTCATCATGTTATATATTTGAAGCACTTTCTTCATCAGTGCGATACAAACAAATGCTGTTTAGCATCTTTTTACTTGTTAATATTGGATTTAAATTATATGTAACTGAAGAATTAGCAGTGATGGCCACTGGTTTGTTGACACATGTCTGTGTACTAAAGCACTCCCTTATTCACTCACTCACTAGGCTACTCCCTGTCTAATAATGATTTTGCTTAATCATCATCAGCTGACGAGTTGCACAACAGTCATTTTAGCAACTGTAAAACACAGAGTATTGCATTATGGGATTGTTAGCAGATGTAGCATGTATGTAGTGTAATATATATTCACAGAGGAACATCTGTGTAATCTAATGCAATCCAACAGAATGGGAGAAGTGTTCCTAATATTTTGCTCCCCTCAGGTATCTAAAGTAGAATTATCACCTTTCTGACAATGTCAACAAAAACTGAAAATGTAGAAGCTTCATAAAAAGTAGAATTCGTGGCAGAGTTGTTCAGTATTGGATTGCATTAGATTGCACAGGTGTTCCTAATAAAGTGCTTAGTGAGTGTAGTAACTAGAGAATTTCAGACAACTTGTAATTGCAACTATGAGGCTGACATGAACAGTTTTCTCCACTTGGCTGCATGTACTTCAGCTCTGAACGGTATGATATGAACACAGCTTGCTTTATCTGAGGTAAACAGGCCCACTAGCCTTCCTGGCTAATATTTGCTAGATAGATAACCGAGTTAATGTTAGCTAACTTATTAGCTACCGACACGATGAACTAAGGTTCACTTGAGTCTGAACTTGATTTACTAAACACACTGCAGCACATTTGGCATGTTTGAAGATCAGTAATGACTCATTCTCAATGTTTTCTTTGTCCAAAATTAGGTATTCACAATTTTTTTGTATGTTAGCCTTGATCATGATTTGCGGATTTCTGCTTCTGATGAGTTTTGAAGTTTCCTTAAGTCATATAAAATAAGCAGTTTCACCTTTTTGGTTGAATTTCTCTAGAAAACATGCAGGTATGTAGGATGTTTGCTGCTGGTGGTTTCTCCTGTTTATCTCTCTTCACATGGTCTTTATCTTTATCTTTTCTTCTCTTTCACACACACATGTATGAACATATGCAATACTTTTCCACCCATTGGTCATTGACCTGAAAGCCATGTGGGTCACAAATCTGTTTTTATGTTTTGACAGATTCTTCAAATCAATAAATCTTTAAATAAAACCAAAATTTACAGCGTTTTTTGTTATTAACAGTCAAAAAGAGGTGTATCTTTTGCTGCAGGTTGTCACAACAATTTACTCCTATTGTAGTAAATAAAGATGGAGAATTGTCCTTAAATGACACACCATAACTTGCTTACACCTGGATTGTTTTTCTGACCTTACTATCACTTGATGGGAGGTTTCTGTCTTTTGCATCATTATCATCATCATCATCATTGCATCACTTTGGTCCAGCCAAGCTGTGGATGCAGCCTGCCTCCATTAATATTTGACCAGTGTTGGACTGTGAGCTACACGTGACTCCGGCTGCACATTTCACGGCTGACAGTGAAAATATAGGATAAATAATTGTAAATAAATGTTCCACTTATAGTCACAGAGTAGTATCGATGCTTCAGGTAAGAAATATGGTGACAGGATTAGACTGATTACAATGAGTAGCTCTTAAAACTCTGCTCTGTATTCTGCTTCTGACACTATTGTTGACATTTCCAGCTGCACAGTAACAGTAATGTCACAATAAGGTAATGGTGGATGATGCAAAAGTAGTATTTGCAATGGCATCGCATGCAGCTATGAAAGTTTAAAAAGTATACATTTCTTTAGATGTAGCAGTATTTATCATGAAAGCATCTTGAATATAAAATAATGTGATTAATTTGTGCTTTGAAGTGCTGCAGAGATGTGAACACGTATAACATAATAACGGTGGACAGATGAAGGTAGTTTGTGTGAAATTAGCTGACCAGTGTTGGGCAGTAACATATTATAACATATTTATTCAGTTCATTCAAATTCAGTAACTACTAGAATTGCAACGATTAGTCAATTAATCAGTTAGTTTTTAACTATTAAATGAATTTCCAACTATTTTCATGTGGATTAAATCGTTTGGAGTAGTTTTTTTTTAAGAGAAACATGTTCAAATTGAGTCATTTTATAAGAAACAATACTAAAATTCTCTGGTTTCAGCTTCTTAAATGTGAATATTTTCTGGTTTCTTTAGTCTTTTATGACAGTAAACTGAATATCTTTGTGTTGAGGACAAAACAAGGCATTTAAGGACGTCTCCTTGGGTTTTTGGGAAACAGTGATTGACATTTTTCACCATTTTATGACATTTTATAAACCAGACTAATCAACACATTAATCAAAAATGAAAATAATCGTTAGTTGCAGCCCTAGTAATTACATTATTTACTAAACCCAATAATCCCAGTTTGAGTTTAAAGGCAGCTGCTTACACCGCGGATACTTTTTCCGCTGAGTAATAAGCAAAGTACTGTAATTATCTTTACCGACTTTATGGAAAAATAAGATGAACATACAGCAGCTTCTGTCTGACATCCACAGTCTGGATGTGAAGGGTGGAGGAGCTCGTTAAGCCCAGCAGGAGCTACTTGCTACCTTATCATTTAAATCTTCACACTCGATCGAAAACATCAGTAGTTGCTTGCAGTTTTTTTCCCTTTAATGCTCGTTTCAAACCTGCCTGAGAAAGACAAAGCAGGCGTGGACACACTGTTAGTAAAACGTGCAATTTCCGTCATTCCTTGCCTGGACATATCTTTTTAAAATTCACCGCTGTCATTGAGGCAGAGAAAGAAGAAAAGGAATGTCAACAGGAAAAGAAAACAGTGAAGAGGAAATGAGAGTAGGCCATGCAATAAAGTGAAAGACAGTGGACACTACTGTAGAAAACAGATGCCTACATACGTACGCGAAGGGAATGACAAACAGAGAGATGGAAGGTGGGAGGGGGAATAGGTTGTTTAAGGTGATCCATCAGGAAATTACAGGTATAAAAGGAATGTGTTCCTATCAGCCAACAGGTGGAGGTCGACTGAAAGCCCGAGGACAGGTCGAGTTCAGGATGAAACCGTCTTTTCAAACTGATATGGGATCAGCTTTTCAATTTTCCACAAGAAATCCCTCAGTGGAGGAAGCGGAGTGAGGAGCAGGACTGCGATCTATGCGGCTCAGATCCACCTCCGAACAAACTGTTCAGCACAGTACAGTAGCATCTACACCACAGCTTCATAAACAAGATGGCTCCTTCGTCTTTAAATCAAAACAATACAGCATGTCATTTTCATCTAACTTTATGTTTCCTCTTCAACATCTGGCCGTGGACGACAGATAGAAAATTAGCCTTCAAGGCTAACTCTGCCTCAGTTAGACACAGTTTGTAAAGTTTCTGTTGAGCCCTGTCCCCGTCAAACAAATAAACTAAATCATTTTTGTCCAGTTATTTATTATTTTTTTAATTAAATAAGTAACTGAAATGAAATGAAACGGGTGTGTCCACTCTGGCTGGCAAGGACGCAGAGATATTTCCATCACACTGTCAACAAGGAAGGGCCTCCGTGTGTTTGATTCCTGGTAATATTTGATCTGTTTTTAGCCTGTTAGCATTTCTTAGCAAGTACAGTGTAAGTAAACAACTGCTTTCTTTGTGCCAAGGTATTTCTTTTGTCCTCGTCATCTGCCGCTCTCAGCCCGGTGTCGACTTCCACTTCCTGGTAAATATTGCTCTCATTTGCATGAAGTTTTGACCCGCGGAGTGATTAGCTCATGTCCCGCAGTGTTAGTTTTACATGTGCGTCAATACTAAGATGATTTCACAAACTTTTATATGAATTGTCATAACTTAAGTTCATCTATGAACGATGAACGAAACCACGAAACGTCCACTGACAACTGAAAACAAGATTCCAGTTCAGATGTCTAAACTATGCATGTCAGACTGTCAACGATACAGTTACTGGTTTAAAAAAAAAAAATCCCACTGTGGAAAAAGAGAAATACCCAGAAAAGCGAAGTTGAGCCTGTATGCATTTAAATAGTTAAAACTATGACAGAGCAGGAATTCTCTGGCTTCAGAAGGTCATCCTGGTCTGGCCCGAGGCCTTTCCTTTGTGCATGCCAGAGAGCGAGAGAGTCAGCATTCTTCCAGCTGAATATGAATCCAGCACGAACAGGCAGTGTGGACTCCGGTCTGGGGGGAAAGCAAAAAGAAAAGTGCCCGCAGGAAACCAAAGCTTTTTATCTAGCATTCATCCCCGCTCCGAATGTACAATAATAATAAAAGAGCGTTGCATTATTCCGATCACTATAGCGCCGGGACTCTGAGGTCAGCTGTGCAGTTTAGCTTTATACTCACAGAAAAGAGACTCTCTTGATTTTAAACCTTGAAGGCAATGAAGTGTGACAAGGACTGCAGCACATAGAGCAGATCTGTGAGAAAACAAAACAAGGAAAATAACAGGAAACTGTTTTTAGAGATAGAGATGCAATGTGTAGCAGTGCAAATGCAACTAGATTTCACTGCATCGTGTATGTAGGTCAACATAAACTGTCCGGCTGATGATGACTGGTCAGACTGTTACAAGACTGGAGTTTACTTTCTCTTGTCTGCTGGCACTAACTGTGTGTAAGTGTGTTTATATTAGTGTGTGTGTGTGTGTGTGAGAGAGAGAGAGAGCTCAACAGACACAGTGATGTCTTATTATATAAGCTGTAAATTCTCATGTAAAATAATCGCTGTAGATGTGGTCAATAGGGACAAATTAAAGAGAAAATGGGAGAAAATGTGTAGAATAGTATAGCTCATATGGTAAATTCAACATATTGTACATTCACAGCACTAATCCCATCAGTACAATATAGTGTTATATTATATTTTAAGTTCTTCTGAAGAGACCTTAATCAGCAAAGCCAGAGGAAATGCTATTTTATGTCATCGTCAAAGTATAACTGTAACTGTGGTGTGGAGATTATAATAAAAGCTCTTTGTGTCCTTGTAGTTATGTCACACACACACTGCACAGTCTGTACACTCATTCCTCTCTGTTTTAACTTGAGCTTGTCCACCAGGGGAAATAACATGCTCTTTGTAATTTATATAGAGATGTTAAACGTGGTCGGAGGTGCAAAACCTGAGGTGAATGTACAGCATTGTGTGTAAAAAAAAATGCCGCCTGTAAGTCAAAAGTCAGACAGAGGCTGAACTGAGGGGCTGCATAAAGGACCAGCAGAAGATAAATAAGGAGTTTTTCATTGTAAATCATGCAAAGATCTTCCAGTAGAGCCCCAGAATATAAACATAGAGGCTGGAAATGTGCAGAAAATGCGTCCTTTCACTAATCAAAAAGGAACACTGTAGTTTGCAAGTCACGATCATCTGTGTAATGCGGCACTCGCAGCTCGTTTGCAATCTGCGTGCTAGTAGTTAGCTCACACATTGTTTTCACCATTCAGTGTACCTTTGTCATGCTTTCCTAATGTTAAGGTGAAAGTCATCATTTCCTGCTGATGTTTCATGCTAAAAAAAAAAACCCCTCAGGGAAGGCTTTCAATATGAAGCACATGGAGGGAGTGTTTAATATTTTAGTAGCAACAGTAAACTGATAAACGTTGTCAGTATGTTTTTTAACAAGGAAATATTAATAAGCCTTTCCCAAGTACTGATTATGTATACAATAATTACTAATTTACCTTCAATGTTTGTAAACACACGACTTTATTTAGTCCCGTGTTTACTAAGACTAGTTATATAATCATTTAACAGCATCATAAACCATTATTAGCTTCGTAGAAGGCATTGAGTCATGTGACAGGTTAAAATTACACTGGGTTTGTTTTGTAGTGTGATGTTTATTTATATTCAGATCACTAAATCATATGCTGGGAAGGTATTGTTTCTAGCATACCACTGTACTTTTTGCATTCATTTAAAGTTTTTCGTCCAGAATGAAAGAATAGTGTGCAAAAAACCGCCATACATATTTATAACAAAAGGGCTCGAGAGTCATGATCTTAGCACAAATATAGGGATTTATTTCTGAAAGGGAAATACATGACCGACATGTTGCATGTCAGTGACACACACCTTCAAGTGAAACACATAAAGCTGGGGGGACAGAACTTTCTTCACAGTAAGAAAAGAAAAAAATAAAATAAAAGCTCAATTTCAGCCACACATACACTCACTAACAGAATTGCACTTTAAAAACATTCGGTCTTAACATCTTTTCCGTTCCTGACGTGCCAAAACCACCGAAATTTCCAAACTTCTTTTCTGGTTTGAGACAACCAATCATGTTGAGAGTCTCTCTCTTGCAACACATCTGTCGATAGCAGCTCAGTTCCTTAACAGACATACCTCAAAATTACTCCATCCAGACATTTTTTTCATCAAACATTTGCAATGTACAAGGAGGGAAAGAAAGGGCTGCATGACTAAAATGTATAAATTAAGGCCATTTCGAATCATGTGTGAAGATTTTCCTTTTTTTTGAAGGTGCAAAAGTTTAGTGTGCATTTTTCATTAGAAATGAATCAGCTGTTTCCTTAAGTAGAGAAGCATTTTGTTGCCACGCACTCCCTGTACTTTCCCTTCAATATGAAGGACTTAATCAGCTCCATTTCCACTTCTTCAGTTTACAGACATCACATTGAGAGGGACATCTCAATCAGTGCATATTTAATCTTTACATCAGGCCCTCAAAATGGGCTTAACATGTGTTGTGGATTGTACAAATAGTCTGTATTTTAGTGGGCAGGCACTCTGAGAAGGCACATTAATATTTTACCAAAGAGTAATATGTGAAACTTGACCAGATCCCCCCCCCCCCACATAAATCCCTCGTCCTCCAACCACAGTTCATCAAGTCTCTCTGGGCCAAAATGACCACGTTACAGCAAAAAGCAGGTCAGTGTAGCACATTACAGTTCGGTTTCTGTCTGGTTTGTGCACTTCCTCTGCTAGAAAAGCAGAGGTTGTTTGCTTCAGGTTAGTTTCTGGCTGAGAGCCAGTCCAAACTAAAACCCACAGCTGGATTCATACTGAATGCCCTGTCAGTGTCTCTTATCTTATTCCAATGCGATCCTGATGTTTTCACCAGTAAGGCACGGTGTTATCAATCTGACCCCAGCTCTGCCAACCAGGGAAGAGTCCGCTGGACATGCGTGGACTGCCGAACTGATCGAACTCCATCTCCAGCACCTTCACGCCCCCGTTTTTGTGCTCCGATGGTTTCTTCTGCTCCATAGATGCCGCAGGTGTGTGAGTGTTTAGGTCCTCTCCGTTCCAGCCGACATGCTTGAGAACATAGTTCTTGCCGTCGTTATTGTCCCAGAAGGTCTGGTCCTGGACAGTGAAGCAGATGCAGAACTCGACCCGGTTCTGCGGGGGGATGTGGGTGGGCAGGTCTAGAACGAACGCAAAGGTGTCACTGTCCTGGCAGCCGTAGATGTTATTCATGAAGGTGCAGTCGACGTCGGTGAAGCTGACCCACGAGTCGAAGGTGGCGCGCAGCTGCACCGACTTCTGAAACCCGATGTTCCTGACCTTGATGGTGCCGGTCAGCGAGCGCTCCTGCAGCGAGCAGTTCTCCAAGCACACCGAGTTCTGAATCAGGCGGTTCCTGAAGTCCAAGTAGTCGGCCGAGGGCTGTTTAAAGTCAAGCGCCAGGCTACGAGCAGAACTTATCTTTAGATCCCTTGTGGCTGTCTCCAGGTCTGTCATGTCAAACTGCAGCTCTTCCATGATCCCCATGCATCGCTTGTTTTGATACGGCTCATCGTCGAATTTGGAGAAGACGTGGATGGCGGTGAGAGACATGCCCTTCGTGTCGGCGAACACCACCCTCTTCTTGCTGGCCTTGCCGTTGCTCCAGCTCACATCGTCCACTGCTTTCTGCTGGCTGCTGAGGCAGGGCCGCAGGGGTTTGTATAGCTGCTGGTCGCGGCTGCGGGCGTTCGACTGGTTGACTCGGTTCTTGGCCCGCTGCAGGTCCTCGTAGGAGCTGAGAAACCCGCGGAGAGGAGGGGGAGAGTGGCTGATGTAGAATCTCATAGCCACGTCCATCGGCATAACTGGGCCAGGCATCGCTGATGGACTGAACGACCTGAGGACGCTGAGGCAGGAAGAAGAAGAAGGGGAGAAAAAAAAAAAAGGAGAGAGGCGGTGTCAGAAAGGGGGAAGGGAAGAAGGAGGAAATTGAGGGAAAATTCGAGGCAGGAGGAGGAAAAAGAAAGAAACAAGGAGTCGGATATTAGAACAGTTGATTTTGTATGCAGTTAACAAAAAACAGCTTCACTTTTCTGACTTAAAAAAACTTCCTACTTGATGAAATGTGTAACTTCTCTTATCATAATTACACTCGATAATGTCTGCACAATGAAAAGTCTCTGTACGCCTCTGGTTTTTATAATGGCTTAACAAGTTTTAACTTTGCCTGAAACTATCGTGCATCAAAGAGAAATAAAAGAACAGCATGAACAATTTCTTCAACCGTGTGACATGACATACATCATTTCTGCAAAACTTAAACTTGTAAAACTCTTACCTTGCAGCACTCATGGAAAAAAAGAGAAATAAGTAGATTCCAGAAGAAAAGAGGTTTGTAAAAGTTTTCAGTCCCTTTGACTTTTGATATCTGTACAGAAGCTTTTTTTTTTTCTAGAAGAGCATGCTGCTGTCACTCCCCCTTTTTCTTCCACCGCTCTCTTGCTCTCTTTCTGACTTTCAGTGCCAGGGTTGCTCAGCACTCAGGGATTTCAACTGCCACATAGAGACAATTTGCATACTCTGTCATGTGGCTCCTCGCTCAGCCAATGAAAACTTAGAGGAATTCCTCACCGACCAATCAGCGCAACTTTGCCCTGGCTGCCGGCCAGCTGATAGGGGAGTGTCTCTGTCGTGGTTGAGATGCCTCAGACTGTTGCTTCAGCTGCTATTTGAGAAGCATGATGGACCCCTGGTGTTGGAGGATGATGTTCAGACTACTCGCCTCAGTGTGCTGCATAAAGCCTGCAGCTCAATCATGACATGACTGATCTCCCGTAACACACAAGTGCGGGTTTATTTTTGTCCCACTGACTCTGTAGAAAGGAAAGTTTCACCCATTCAACAAATTCTAACTGATTTTTTGAACAAATGAGACCGTAAAGTAAAATTCAGGGCCATATTTGACATTTACAGCCCAACAATCAGAATAGAAAACAGGTTATTTTGGAAAAGTGATTCTTCTTCTTCTACTGCACAGGGACATGCTGGTTTTTTCTTACTTAATAAAGAAAAAATTAACCAAACAAAAGTTAAATATCTCACTTTTGAAGCAGAAATTCGTATATTTAGTCTCATTCTTGCAGAATTTTGGAGAAACAAGAGGAAAAAAACAACTTTGAGGTCCCAAATCATGTATTAAATTACAAATAACAACAGACAAGACTGACAGAATCCCTTAAATGTGACTGTTTTTGCAAACAACAAGTGTCACATTGAGTTGATCCAATGCGATTACTTGATAGCTTTTTAACACCTTTGGCATAAATGAAATAATTAGGAGTACCACTGTGAACTCAGAGGCTTTTCTGCTCCAGTCTTTGTGTGAAGAATCTGTCAGCACAGATCAGGGAAAAGCAAATACTTGAGATTTTAATACATGTATAAGTTTTAAAAGCTGTTAAAGTGAAACATGTTTGTGACGATTTAAAACTAAAATGTTCTCAGACTTGTGGTTCCAATCCTTCCTGTCGGTTGTTTGTGGTTTGGCATCTATACATGTTGACAGAGCTGCTATTTTTAAAGCCTCATTGATTTTTAGCTTGTGGGTTAAACATTATCCACAAGCTGATTTTATTTAGAGATCAGAGGCCAATGGAGACAACTGACAAACAAGTCAATTTAACTCTCTACTTTTAATTTGCATGCTAGGAAAAAAAAAACAAAATCACTCCCTCAACCTGTGAAAGCTAAGTCGAGGGTCATCCTGACACTGTATCTCAGTCAGTTGGTAACAAGGATAAGAGTGTAGAGCTCTACTTTCGCCCCCTAGAGGCCGTGATGCTCCTTAAACCAAATACAGCAAAGTGGTTTTAACTGAGGGACTGACAAAAAAAATTCTCTCGGATCTGAAAACTAATTGATTTATGATCTTGTATTGGAGTTTTCTTTGATTGATACGTCCAGGCAGCTGTCTTATCTTTGCAAATCTTCAAGTCTCCCATCGCTGAAAGGTTTTTCCCCCCTCTGTGATACGCCTGTGTACCCCTGACATCATCTGCAGGAAGTCCAAAAACGTAGCAAAACACACTAGTTCACATGGTCATAAAGACGACAGACAACAGTATTTATCACAGCCTTGTCTGACTGTTTAGAGGATACCAAGACGAGTCTCAACGTGATTCAGGGATTGCATCAGAAAACAGATGTCTTTATATGGCAGCATTTACAACCTCAGCAGTGGTAATAAATAAATAAATAAATACAATAAAAGACAAATAATAAAACAAAAACATGTTTTATTGTTTAACAGATTGATGCAATAAATAAGTAAAGTGTTTCAGATATGATCTGATTGTCCCGATTATAGTTTATGTGCAGCTTTTGTTAGCAAAGAAGAAGAGCTGAAGTTTGGCGGAGTAAGGATCGGTTTTTTGATTTCCGAATGGGACTTCCAATATTGGCTGCTCACTATCATGTAGCGTTCATGTGATCGTGCCAAAGTTAGTCGTGCAAAGTAAACAGAGGTTAAACAAACTCGGATCTTAGTGAGGCTGCAGATGACCTGGTGAAAGAGAAGGTTCGCTGAGGGGAGGAGCGCTGGAGGGGTGGGAGTTTACATTTAAGTTACTCAATCAATCAATCAAGTTTCTTTGTTACATGTAATATAACATAAAGGTACAGTCACAGTGAAATGTAATCCCATCAATCCCTTCAATTTGTGCATTAAAAAGAGTTTAAATAGAATAATAATACAAGTGTATGATGGGGGAGGGAGCTTCTTTTAGTTGTCCCAAGGTGGATCATTTAGGATCCTGGTGGCCTGAAGGTAGAAGCTCTTCCTGATCCTGTCAGTGCTGGTCTGGTGTATCCGGCGCCTTCTTCCTGACCGCCGCAGGGGGCCGTTATCCACGTGGTTGGTTAATAACTCTCCCAGCCTTGTTCTTGCAGCGCCTGGTTTAATGTCCTTTAGGCAGGGTGTAGCACCGCCTGTTTTACGCTCAGCCGAACAAACCAGTCTTCGCACGGCCTTGTGATCCTTTTCCTTGCTGTTCCATAGCAGACAGTGATGTTCTCCGTCCCCACCCAGACGCTCTCAATGGTGCAGGGGTAGAAATTCCTCAGTATTTGAGGGGAAATTGGAATTTCCTCAAGCGTCTGAGGTGAAACACTCTCTGCCTTGCCCTCACTTCATCGGTGGATGTTACCTCACAGTTTGTTGCAGTTGAAGGTCTGTTGTCACAGCTGTTTATCAGAAGAAGTGTTGCTCAAAAAGTGAATTATCTAAAACCAACAAAAAGAAGCTGATGATCTGAAAACTGGCTATTAAAACTGTTGTTGTTGTTGATCTGTCAGTAAATATATCTATCAACTAATCGCTTAACCGGGGATGTTGCAATTATATGATCAGCACCTTGAAAACTCATGCAATCAAGACACAAAAGTCACATGAGGCTGGAGTCCCAGCATGCACTGGGCAAAAGGCTGGTAAACACTGTGTACAGTCATCACAGAGAACCAAACGTTATCATCAATATTTATAACAACAGATAAATTATTGTTAGGGGTAGGTTAACTTTTTAGTCCAGTTCTTTTATGGTACACATTTCATTTCATCTCTTTCTGTCTCTTAAGTTTGTTTTCCATTCAGTGGCCTTCACCGGCACAACTGCAGCTTGTGTACATATTGCTAAATCAGAAATTCGGCCTTAACAAACATGAAAGAGCGATGGTGAAACCATAAAAATGATAAGCAATAAGAGCAACATCTGTATGATTTTTTGCAATTGTTATGTATTGCATAACATCAAAATACAACACATTAAGAACTCCCATATTCATAAAGTCAAAACTATATTCAATCAAGGGAAGGACTATAAATACATGTATTAAAATATTTGAATATGTTCATTTCATGCTTTACTTTATGCTGCAGCTACATATTTACAATTATCCAGTGTTATATTAAATGGTTTAAATTGGCTCGACCTGGAAACACCTGCAAAAATCAAAATGCAATTTACATAATACATGCACAATAAATTATAATATGATATAATATATACTTAAAGTAAATTATCAACAGCAAATTTGCTGGTAATTCTTCATGATGTACATGTATACCAAAGTTTTAGATTTAAGTTTTATGTTTTGCTCTGAATTAAAATCTAATCTGGGAATCTGCTGCAGAAAAAAAAAACACTTCTGTGCAAACACGACAGCATTTTGCACATTTCATTTGAACTGAAATCACTGCCTTCGTTTGGAAATGTCAACGTTACAGCAGAAACTTGACAGAGGTGAAAAGGGCAGGAAGGTTGTGACACTTAAGGTAACACAGAGAGAGAGAGAGAGAGAGAGAGCAAGAGGGAGAGAGAGAGAGAGACATGACACCATGAGCTCTTGTCTGAGTTAAGGGCTGCCAGTTGGCACGTTGACCGTTCACGTAGCAACCTCTCGATAGCCTGCAGACAAAAAGGGATCAGGAGAGCTGATCAGGCTCCGCCATTGGCTGACAGCTGTCACATGAGTTGGATTTCTCTTAGTATGTTGACAGCTTCTCGGGTTATGTATGACTCTATTTCCCACGAGTACTCTGATCCAGCAGAGCAGAGTGTAATATCAGGCATAACTGTACAGGAGCCAGAGTTAAAATAGTCATGATTGTTTGCATGTGTCACTTCAGTTAATCTTTGATTGTTCTGGTTGTTACAGTGAGAATAACAATAATAATGATCCTGTCTTCCAGTCAAGTAACACCATAAAAGGCCAAAATTGAAACAGGAGAGAAAATTATGTTTTAAAGTCACTGATGAGGAGTATGAGCATGATGTTTCAAAATATAATTCTGTTTCCCCCTTCAGCATTAGAAAGAAGAACTTCAATGGGTGGAGTAGTTACAGATGTTGCATTTAAATTGTTTAAGACACCGGGGATCAATTGAACGTTTAGATGGACAGATGTTTTTATTGGTATTGCAAGATTTAGAGAAAAGCCTGAATGTTTTTTAGCCTTTATTTAAAGGATGAGGCTGGTGGTTTTCTATATTTTTCTTTATCACGCTGATTTACTTTATTGATGTAGTTTCAAAGAAAACAGGACCTAATATTGATCCTTGAGGAATCCTTGAGGAACCTCATTCATAAGTCCTGAATCAGTCTAGATTAGTGTGATCGGTGTCTGTCCGTGTTCCTGCACATGCTCAGTGACGTCTGCCTTACACAGAACTACTCTCTGGAGACTAAAAACCTGATCGCTGTAGTCTTTGGAGCTTCATAATGAAGGAACATGTCCGCCAGTGCAGCAGTGTGACTCACTGACATGTCTTTAATAGCTTTTATGACACAGAGGAATTTTAAGTTATACAGTGTCATCTGCATACAAATCAAGTTGGCAATTATTATCACGCTGTCCTACCTTATTGATGTAGTTTCAAAGAAAACAGGACCTAATATTGATCCCTGAGGAACCCCTTGTCTCATTCATAAGTCCTGAATCAGTCTAGATTAGTGTAATCAGTGTCTGTAACATACTGTTATCAGTATCAACCCTGAAAAAGTCCATTTTTATTAAAAAACCTCTCAATCTCAACATTTAAGCCTTTTTACACAAAAAGTCCTTAAAGTTCTTCGATAAATATTGTGTGATTGCTAATTAGACCTAGAGGTGAGATTGTTTTGTCAAACACTGTTTCCAAAGTCTAGATTGAACTTTCAGTCTCAATATTTCTTGCTCATCAGAGCTTTACAGTTCATGTTTGGTGAAGAATTACTACTTTTACCATAACTTGATTGTTTCTCTTTATTGTTTATGGTTGCATATGGACGTTTTTATGAAATATTTTGGGGCATTTTTCCCTTTTTGATTGATTGACAGATAATAGAGAGCAGATAGGATAAATGAGGAGAGAGATTGGAGGATGCCATTGAAGTAAAAATTTGGCTTTTGAGATGAACGAGGAGCATTTGTTCTCATGGTGAGAGGCCTTTCCAGTAGTCCAGTAATAGTTTATCTCTAATCTGCACCTGCAATGCTTGAAATTCCTGTGTTTTATGTGCATTTTTGAATTTTCAGACAGAAAATCTGAATGGCGTTTCATGTTGCAGGACGTTGCGGCATCGGCGTGTTTCTTATCTGTTCCACCAGAGAAAAAAAAGCAGCAAACTTTAACTTACAGTTTAAAAGGTTAGATGACTCAACCCTACTGTACACACACACACAACATAACACTAAATCTGACCTCTGACCTCCAACCTGAGACCGAGCACGTTCCCCTGATGATGGGAGATGATCCTCACACCTGAAAGCAGATCAGAACTTTCCTTTACTGGAAGTGAAGATTTTAAAAACGCACAAACACACATACAACACCACACTACATATTTTTGCTTGTCTCTACACACACACACACACACACACACACATACACAGTGTCAGGGCACTGAGACCTGTTGCCGTGCCTGTCCTCTGCTGTCTGCTGCCTGGTATTTGTCAGGGAGGCTTGTCAGCAGCTGCAGAATCCATTAACAAAGTTCAGAGAGTGTTATTAAATCACAGGAGGCTAAAGTCTGTCTCACCGGCCACACAGCGGAGCCGCTATTATCTCTCACTGTTTATGAGTTCATAGAATCACAGGCGTGTCAATCATGGACATGTCTGGGCTTTATACACCCCCAAAAAAAGTTTTTGTTTCTAAGTAAAATGACAGCTTTAAACCCTGAACTGGTTTTGTCCAACATCTGCCTGTACTATTTTTCAGCAATACAGAATATAATTTAACTGATAAGATCTGTATTTCCTCTCCATACGATGATTTTAGTAACTTTTCATGGTTAATTATGACTTGTTTTTTGACAGTTTTGTTGGGTCTCTGATGATTTGTCAAGTTATCTCTGACTTTTAAACCTTATTCACGGCTTTCCAGGGTTTTTCAGGGTCAATGTTGACCTTTCAGCGTCACCTTTGACTTTTCTGAGGCACTATTGACTTTTCTGGTTCCCCCTATCGCTACTGCCATTATCGTTAGTCATATTTCTATTATTGTTATTTATATAATTGTTGTTGCTGGGCTTCTCTGTGTGTCTCTCTCTCTCTCTCTCCTCCCCCCCTCCGGTCCAGGCAGATGGCCGCTCACCTAGAGCCCGGTTCTGCTCGAGGTTTCTTCCTGTTAAATGAGGAGTTTTTGTCCTTCCTTCCTCTCCTCTCCAGTGCTGTTCATGAAATAAGTAAAATAAAGACCACAGTCTGAACCTCCTCTATGTGATAAGTGACCTGAGATAACTTCTCTTGTGATTTGGTGTTGTATCAATAACATTGACTTAACTGTTTTTAGTCTTTTTTTAATGGGACACTGCTGATTGTTTAGGAGAAATGTCTATTTGAGTTTATCTCTGATTTTTCAGGGTAGCATAATTGTCGACTTTTCACCGTTTTCTTGTACTTTTCAAGCTCATAACATTTGAGGGTAGCAGATGACTTTACAGCTGCGTCTTCAAGCTTATTGCAAACAGAGTTATTTCTGACTTTTCAGCTTTATTGCTCAGTTTTCTAGGTTACTTACAATGTTTGAAGATTATTTGTGTAAGGTTATTCCAAACTTGTCAGGGTTTTTTAGCATTATTCACAATTTCTCAATGTTTCTCAGTAACATGCAGGATTCATCCAAGGCTTTTCTAAATGAATACATCCAAAAAACATCTGCTAAGAAAATATGTGAGGGCTTTGTTCTGCTTGAACCTCACAGTCTTCACCAATCAGATGTCAAGAGGAGGATGTCCAGGTGATATTTTATGTGATTCTTGGTACTGAAAAGCAGCAAATGTTAGTTTCGCAACCCTGACCCTTCATAGAATTTCTTTTATATCCGTGTGCTACCTTTTGAACTGCAGTATCATCAGTATGAAAAGGATGCACTAAATATATTTATTGCACTCACAGTATGGTCAGTTGGCCTTTATGCACTTTAACAATGCCGTCTCCGTGCCACATATCACGGCTACAGAAATAGAAACAGATTTCAGCGCGAGGGTTTCTTCGGCCGCGGGCAGATCGAATGGGTCTTGACATTAATGGATCGCCAAATCTGATGAGGTGTTTACTGTCGGCTTTAGATGATGGAAATGTTATAGTAGGAAGTGGCAAGCAAGTGAGGAAAAGAGAAGACGCTAGATTTTAATCACAGGTTTTAAAAAATCACCGTATTAAAAAGACAACATCTCATCAGTTAAAGCATTTAATGTTCTTGTCAGGACAGCAACTCAGTGATGATCAATGACGATCAGTGGAGCATCTTTATAAAAACAACATGCATGTTAGCAAACTGCTCTCCACCAAAAGACGTTAATTGCCAAACCGCCAGTGTGACACGAATTGCTCAATAGGTTAAGAGCTCTTACATTTTTACACGGTGAGTTTCAGCAGGGTTTGCTGGAAGTGACAACATCTAATGGAGTGCATGTAATGTCCTCAGTATTTAATAATAATATCTTTGTTTATATAGCACCTTTAAAAAACAAAGTTGCTTTGACAAACGAAGCAGAACAATACAAAGACCTTAAGAAGGCAGCGGCCAAAGACAATAAAGAGATGATAGAAAGATTAAAAGACAACATTACAGAGAAGCAAGACTGTAGAAATGACTTTTAAAAGAAGTCACTGATTCTGTGAGCCTTATCTCCTCGGGCAGGTCACCTTTAGATTTAAGCCTCGCCTTTGGAACGGCCAAAAAGGCCCCACCCAAGGATCTGAGACTGCTGGCTGGCTCGTACGGGGTCAGCATATCTGTTATGTCGCTCGGAGCCAAACCCAAGGGCAAAAGGAGCAAGGGCAGGTGTGGAGCCTTGTGGTTTTGATAATAAACGTGCATGTTGAGTCCAGTGTCTTGATATCTTTTATCCATGAAAACACCACAAATGATAAATGCATTTCTGTTCAGCTGTTTTTAGGTGCATTTACAGTTTATGCATTAAAAAAAGCTGTTGGTGGATTGATAAAAAACAAAATGTGACCAAGTGCAGTGAATAAATGACATACATGAGTCATGTGACTTAAACGCCCATGAAGAGCTGGAAACATCAGATCTGTGTAGAGCGATGAGGAGACTGTAACCTCCCTCAAATGAATACATGAAACTAATAGAAATATCATATTTCCATCATGTTTTCTACACGTTTTTTTATTATTTGAGCTTTAACTGACACTTTTTTTTAATCATCTTGTTGCGTCTTATTCTACTGCAGTGGATTAATGGCACCAGACTATGAATGCAATATTATCTTGGTGCAGCTAATTGCTAATAACTAATATGAAACACACATTAATTTGCATTTCTTTCTCTGATTATCTGGAAGTTTGGTTGAAATTTGCACCTCCATTGGGATGAATACTTGACTATTGACCGGTTTTTGATCCCAAGCAGCTGTTCTAACCGCTGCATCACGTCCATGAAAATCTTCTTTGCACAAAAGTACAATTTATCTTATTAGCCAAACGCCAAACATCTGTTAAAGCAAGTTTGAAACAAGCTGTTAAAGCAGAAATGAAAAGAACACGATCATCTATAATGAGTACACACTGGGACAAACAAAGAAGTCTGTGTTCAGTCAATCAGTCAATCACTTTTGAGGTGTGTTGTTAGTCAGCGTTGGGTCAAAGCTCCAAGACTAATACACCTGTGTTTTCAGAGAGAGATTGCAGTGATATTGGTTGTTATGCAACCAATAACACAGATGAGGGGAACCTGAATGGAACGCAGCCATTAGTTTAAGTCAATATGTCCGCTGTGAAAATGCATTAAAAAAATACTAAAAATAGAAATATTACTCACACTTTCATAACACGAATGAAGCTAAAACATCATTTGCAAGGTTATTAAACTCAAACATTCTGCAGGGCATGACTCATCTTTGGACTTTGAGACATATGACTCATTATAAATATTTGAATGTTTTCATTGCTTATCGACAGGTAAGATTGGCGGGTGATTATCAGCAGCCGCGTGAAACACCCGTTATTGTCTCGATGTTTGCAAACGCTGGTGAGAAAAAGGTTCAAGTACAGTTCTGCATGCAGCCTACAGTATGTACCCCGATATTTATTTTATGAGATATTTTATGGCACTTCAGATTCAGTTGACGGCAGACCATGCAGAGTATCTGGGTTGCAAGCTGTCCTAATATAACCCTGGACGTATACCAATAACACACACACACACACACACACATCTATTTCTATAGCCCTGAGGTAGTGATTAGATAACTGATGCATCCACAGCTCTCACCTCGCCTCAACTTAAATCTGAGTCTAATTTAAGAAGGCAGTTCCAGTCTGACTGAAGAGTCACTGAACATCAGTGTTGTTTGAGGTATGGGTGGTGACCTACTTGTGGGTCGTTGAACATTTCAAAAGCTAATAATAAAAAAATATACATATATTAACCAGCTGTTGTGGAGTATAGACCCCTTTTCTGATACACAATGTCATTGCAACGACCTCCACGCCCTGCTATCCACTTTAAAATTGATCTAAAATGATGTAACATGTTATGTAATTCTAAATTAAAGGACCGGTTCACAATTTTTAAAGTGTCTTAAAACAGTCGGACGCCCCATTCAAGTTCAAGTTTATTGTCGTACAGAGCAAAGCTGTACAGAGAAAAGGTGTATAGAAGGATGAAACTTCATTTGTCTCCCTACAAACTGACATTTGGATTAAGAACAAAAAAAGACACATCAGTGTAACCAGTCATAGCAAAAGACAAGACACATATCAATAGAACAAGACTTTTTAATAATGGATAAATGAAACATATGAACAGTGAAAGAGGGTTTTTTCCTCGCTGTAATCATTCCTGCTGTTCATACTGGATATTAAAAGATCTCCTTCAAATGTGCTTTCAATTGAAGTGATGGAGGCCAAAATGTGTCCAGATAGACATTTAAAGTGTGTGTGAAGCTTCTGTTCAGCTTCATCAGTCTGAGTTAGTCATATCAAGTGGATATCTGACACATTTACAGTCTTTTTAGCATCAAATTCTCCTCTTTGTGTTTCCCTGTTGAGCTGCAGGAGGAAGTATAGAAACAAAAAGAGGGACTTTGACACTAAAAAGACTGTAACGTTGAAAGATATCTACTGGATTTGACTCATTTGTCCTCCATCAGGTCATTATGAAGGGATCCTCTAATGGTCAGTATGAACAGGAGGAATGATTACAGCAAGAAAAAACACTTTTCAGTGATCATATTGGTACCCGATTGTTGTTTTAAGACAGATTTGAAAAATTGTGAACCCATCTTTTAAATCTAGAAAACCCCCGAAAATGCTGCTTTTTAAAAAAATACATATAAAAAGGAACTGGATCATTTTCTGTCCTTGATCTGACTTTGAATCATCAAAGCAGACATTTGCCTGAAAAATATGTTTGAAAACTGTTAGTTTTGTTTGTTTGTTTACATTTATTTAATACATGTGAACACAAATGCTCTTTTTCCAACAACGTCCCGCTTGTGTGGTTCCCTTGAAATAGTTTTGAAAAGAGAAAGGACCTCAAGTAACCTGAAAAGTGTTGTGTAGAGTTGTGACTTTAAAGTGGCAGTGCACTCACACAGTTTTGTCAAAGACATTAACATGGTGTGCAAACATGTCAGTGCAGTGCAGGTAAGGTAGCAGCCTTACAGTCCTAAATCTGTGGTGTTTTGGCAGATCGGTTCAGGAGATTTATTGCTTCTGTGGATGTGATTTATGTGGATATCCTGGTTATCCGTGCACAAAGAACAAAGGCCCTGTGGTGAGGTAAGGACAGATGCATTTTCCAGGCGTTTATTACCTCCGTGTGCGTCAGAAACAGAAACAAATCAAGACTCCATTATTAGTTTTGAGGCTCTCAGTCCTGCTATGCTGAGAATTTGTTGTGTCCATCAAACCTAATCTAATCAAAAGAGTCACAAAGCTGTGACGATGCCGTTCGAGCGTTAGAGCTGAAAAGACCTCATCAGGCAGAATAAGTGGAAACACCTGCGCAGGTGTTCAGACCGGTTGACTCATCGAGGAGAATGAAACTGCTGATGATGTGATTCTCAGCCGTTTCACTCCTCACACACACAGCTGCTGTCTTGATTATGTCAACTCTGGATCAAGTGGAGTGTAACGACGACTGCCATTTCAAAATAAAAGCTACACAGGGGCCGGAACGAGATCAGGACTCGTGTTATCGTCTGCAGGACTCCACAGTTTACGGAGACGGCAGATTTTTAACTGCCAGTTTCAAGAAACACGACGCCAAAGTTTCTGATCACAGCCGGAAACTGAAACCACACGGAGATTAAAGGGTGTAAACAGCCTGTTTACAATCTGCTAATACAGATACATGTGTGCATTTCAATTTTATTTAAATTATAATAACTGCAGATTGCAAACATCAGTCTTATTCAACGTATTTAGTGAGTAGAAACCATAAAATTATCAATTTTTAGATTATCAACCATCAAAAATCACCCTGTTATTCGAACCTGTATTTTACTTAAATAAAAGTAGCAATACAAGAGCATTAAAAATTACTCTAGTACAAGTGAAAGTCCTGCATTTAATATACATAAAGTACAGAGTAAAAGTGCTCGTTATGCTGAGTGTCCCATTTCAGACTCATATATATTTATATTTATAATCATTGATGCATTTATGTGTGTATTTTAATGCTGCAGCTGGTAAAGGTGGAGCTAATTTGAATTACTTTATATACTGCTGGATGGTGTGGTCTGGAAGTTTTGTCTTAACCTCTAATAATATATCAGTACGTTTACTGATCTGAAACTGCAGTAAAAGTAAAAACAAACTACAATATTCATCTCTGAACTGTAGAAGAGTGAAAGTATAAAGCGACAGAAAATGGATATTAATCAAGTAAAAGTCTTCACGAGCACTTGAACACTGCGGCAATCACTAGACATCTGTCACACAAGCAGCCGCTCGGCCACTTCCGAATACCACAAGTGTGATTAAAAACAGTCCTCAGACGAGGTTTAATCAGGTAAAACAAGTGATAACAGCTGTGTGAGTGGACCGATGGTGTGTTAGGACTTTAACTTAAAGGCGTGTTGCATGTTTCTAACCACACCACTGTTTGGTTTACGTGACCAAACATTGTGCATTGAATGTCGTACAAAAATCCTGCTCAGGCCTAATTAAAAAAAGTGATCCAGATTATACAAAAATGGAAATATTTCAACTTTTTTAAATTGTTTGTGCAGCTGGTAAACATTTTGCATACAGAGCACTGGGTTAAATGTGACCCATATTCATTACACACAGTGTGACTGTGAATGCTTGTCTCCCCATAAATAAATAGTGTGTCTCTCTGGATTAATCACCCATTTATTAATGACCAAAAATAAACTTTGTGTCCCAGACGTTTGGTGTCAAGACTATGAACAGTACTGAGATTAAAGCCTGAGGTCCAGTGCATGGCTTATAGGAACATCAGGGCCTTATGAGGCCTCCAGTGCTCTACGAGCCGCCGCCTCCAGAAAGGTCAGGTGACATCAGCGGAAAGTTGAGGACAAACTGTTACATTCTCTGCTCGACTTAAAGAGGGTTGTCCTCCCTGTGCTCTGTTTGAAGCTGTTAGACGTTAGATGTTTCTCATTCCAGTGTCCGACAGTTAAGTGAGGGAGAGATTATTTTATATGTGTCTCTGTCAATCATGCAGCTGCGTTGTGCTAAGGTGTATATCCCTCTTTAACCCTGCAGATTGGCACACCCGAGCATTGTGCAGAAATCAGGTCAACCCTCCAGCACATACTGGGACACGTATGCAGTATTATCTACTGTCTATTTATACAAAGGCTGTCAGTATGCCAGATACGCTGTTACCCTTATGTAAGACACATTAACATACACACTTTGACACACACACACACACACACACACCCGGGCACTGTGCCACTTCAGACTCAGCTGCTCTTGAAATAGATTACAGTCTCTGTGACTGATAGTGCGGCAGGGAGCCACTCAGCTCAGGAAGCAGTCTGGGGTTACCAGCAGCTGGATGGAGAATGAATGTGATCTGACCCGGACTAAAAGCGAAGTGTGTTGCATTTGGTTGGAGTAGCTTCTTCTGAACCTTCTTCCTGTGTTAACACTCCCACTGCCGTCCCAGATACAACTAACCAATGAGGGGAGGGAACACCAATATGTCTTATTTTTTAAAACTCTTTTGCAAACAGCGTCTCCAGGATGTTTTAATGGAGACCTCTGCCTTTAAACACCTGAACAACATAAAATGGCTGAATCTCTTCTTCTTTACCCTCTTATCAGTTCGCAAACAACAGAATTGCATCACAGTCAACATCTGTGAAAGAGTGCAGCTGATAAAAAGCTCCAAATCGCTGTTTTATGATTGCAATGCTGTCTAATAAAATCAACATAAATGCTGCGTGACGCTGCTGCAACATGTGACTGCTGTGTTTTAATTCAGATTAATTCACAATTAATGGAAATGGAGAGAAAAACATATGTTTACAAATGCCATTTTGTCTAGCACCACCCTCGAGATAACCTTTTACATTTTTGCCCCACTAATGTTATTTATATTTTTATATTTTTGCTTATTTTGCAACTCAGACAACAGACAAGAAACACACTCCGTCCGAACTGAGAGGTTTGGCTGACAGATGCATCTTCTCCACAACACAGTATTATGTAACATACTTGAATTTTTCAAGAGCCTTCACTCTACAACTAATGAGTCTATATATCAATATTTGTGTTGAAATATTACTCTGGAACAGTAGCATCTGTATTATTTCATATGTTGTCTTCTCATAAATTGCCTTCGGTTTGTTTTTTGTATGTAAAGTCTGGCTCGTAGACAAAGTTTCGTAATGTCAGTCAGATGTTGAATTCTTTATGAAATGTTTGTATATTGAGTAACTGTAGATCTCTGGGTCATGTGAGCTGAAGATATGAAATATAAATCTTCTTAGAGTCTTGTTATGATCATGGCGTGTTTGAGTATGCCTTTCCACTTTCACCACCGATAGTTGCAGTTTAGCACAGACTTGATTCTCTCCTGTACCTGTGTGTGTGTGTGTGTGTGTGTTTTCCAGTAAATAAGTAACCCAACTTATCACACAGGCGTCGATGAGAATGAAGCCAGAATGAGCAATCGGCTTCATGTCCCCACCTTTGGGTGAAGAAAGCAGGTTATGATGTAAGAGGCAGCAGCTGTGTGAAATGCCCAATTTTCTTCTTCTTCTTCTTCTTCTTCTTCTTTTTTTTTTCCTTTCTCTTAACCATGCTGTTGTCAGGTGGGAAATCACAGTTCAACAAACCCATCAGTCATAACTGAGATAAGACGAAATAAGGGGAAAACTCACTCTTCACCAGGGTTCAGAGGTAGTGGACAACCAGCCAGAGTTCAGATTTGATCACATGATTTTTGTATTTTGTCCAGAATATAAAACACAGTGTAGCTTTAAAGGTTTTTTTAAAACTTGTTTTTGAAGATGAGGAATGATGTCAGCTGTCTGCCACAACACACACCTCATCAAGTCTTTATTCAGCACACATCTCATTTATTGCAACACTGAAGTATATCAGTGTTGCAATAAATCATATCATCTCTATCTTGTAGTCCTGGCCTTGAAGAGAGACTCTGTGTCCAAATCTAGTTTGAAGACTGTAATAGTTTTACTTTATATTGAGTTAAGTTGTTGTAAAGTTACAGTACAGGAGTTCTGTAAGGCTGCAACTACCTATTATTGCCATTATCAGTTATTTTCTTTAATAATCGGTTGATTGTTCAGGGTATAAAATGTCAGACAACAGTGAAAAAAGCTGATCATTGCTCCCTGAAGTCCAAGTAAACACATTCAGATGACTTGTTTTGTTTGACCAACAGTCACAAACCCAAAGATATTCAGCTTACTATCATGGAAAACTGGAAAACCAGCAAAATATTCACATTTGAAAAACTGCTCCCACTGAATTTTTGGCATTTTTAGTTTATCTAGTTTAGCTTATCGATTATCTAATTATTTATATTATTCTGGAGAGTCCCACCATGTCTAGTGGGGGTTAATAGAGGTCGAACAACAAGGTTTTGGCCAACAGGAAGTTAATGTCAGCAAACCAACAGTGACCTCTGGTGGTGAAAGCTAAGCTGGTTGACTGATCCAAACTCCTGACAGGCAGCTTATATAACATCATTTCCATATCACTTATGGATAACATTCAAACACACAGTTGCATCCATGGCGGGCGTTCACTGGATCAGCTTTTATCTTTTGTTCAGGAAAGCAGAGAGTCGTCTTGTGCAAGTGCTTCATTTCCTTTTCTGGACTAGAAGTTTTATTGATTTTTGTAAAAATCCACATTTACATATGAAACGATGTGCTGAACATATTCAGTCCTTTAATGACCTTTATTATAAGTTACATGTTGTGTCTTAACACATCGAGCACTGTCCTCATTAACGAAAGAAGCTAAAAAATAAATAAGACAGATAAAAGAAGAGAATAATACACTGTTTTATTCTAGCAGGAAATCAATCAAAGTGTGACTTTACAATGTTGTTCAATGTTTTTTGTTGTTTTTTTTGTCTTTGAAATGTTCCTGGAGCTGTCTAGCTGTGAGTAGCTCATCCATTTTCTTGATGAATTGCATTTTGGGGGTTTTATTTCTGCACACTGACTATTTAGTTATTCTTAATTTTGTGACTCTTAATTTCCCCAGTGTAAACACTACATACTCAAAACTTGCTTAGAATTAGTGTGTATTGTGGACATTATATATATATGACTGACCTTTTGCAATAACAAACATTTTCCAGCAGAGTGCAGCAGATAGCTGCTGGGTTCAGATTTTACACTGTTGCAACTGCTTGGAAACGTAAACCAGGGACAGACGAACAGAATCTAAGCTGCAGATGTCACTGTACAAAAAGAAAAGAAAATAAAAAATAAAAAAAGTAAAATATCTGGCAGCAAAAGTTACTGCCAAATAACAGTTAAAAAAAAAAAACCTTCCTGAGATTTATTTTTAAAAGATACGGATATTTACTTTGTACCTTGTCTGAATTTTTACAGTCCAACCATTGTAAAATAAAAAATAAAATCTCATTATAAAGCATTGCTAAAATGTTAAACAACTGTATAAATCTGCACAAAAAACATGATAAAGATTGCAGAACTACCTTTTGAAAATGACCTAATTTAAATGAAGACTCTTATTTTCATACAGTAATCTTTGGTAAATTTGGATTTACAAGAACTCCCCATTAAAGATTTCTGGGTGTAAAACACAGAAAAAATGATGTAAAATTACATTCAAATTACTCTTTAACACCCATTAACAGTAACTTGAGAGCTTTAAACTTTTATTATATGTGATTATCCAATCTATTTGCAGTAAACCCCTGGAAAATGTTGGTTTTTATACTGTACAAAAAAAAAAAGATATAGTTAGTTAGTTGTATAGTTTACAAAACATCATTTTGGTAATCATTACTTCATTTGACACTAATGACAAGCAACTCCTCAATATACCTACATTCATATCTGAGGTTCTGGATGTAAAAGTACCTTTTTTTTATATCAACTTCTTTTCCACTGAATAAATATATATAGCTGCAGACTAGCTGGTGGAGCATTTAGCAGCTAAAGAGCCAGATATTTCCCTCAGGAGTTGGTAGAGAGCAGAAACAGAAGCTAAAAGAGAGAGAAGATTGGACTTACATTCACCAGGTGGACAGAAACACGACTCCAGATGGACGATAATGTTGCTCCGTAACTGCTGGATATGGAAATAAAAGCAGCTGTTTGCTGACGAGTTCAACATATCGACTTATAAGCCGATGATGTGTTCACACCTTGTTTCTGATGAAAAGTGAATGAACGCAGGTTTAAGGTAAGAGTTCTCGTGTTTTTGCCAGATGTTCCTGAGTGTTGCACTTCACCTGAACGACTGAGGGTAAACTCTATTGAATTAACTTTCTACAAAGTTAAAAATGTCCAAAGCTGAAAGCAAGACTGTCCACACCAGAAAAATGACAGCGACAAGAGGCATTGAAGAAGTAAAGGCAGGCGTAGTGTGACGTCGGATTTAGTGACTGTTTCTTCCCAAATGTCAATGTTGGTTTCCTTTTTACCATGATCATGATCTGGTCAGGCTGAACCAAACCCTAACCTGTCAAAACTTTAATATAAATCATTTTTCTAACAGTCATATGCAACAGTTTTGGTTCCAACAAATGATGATGATTCTGTCTGAGTCTGTACGCCATTTAAAAAGTGTGATTGTGAAGCCAATGAGGAAGCAGGTTTGATAAAAGAGAGAGGTTGTGGGTTCAAACCCTGTGTGCAGCTTCACAGTAAATATTCAGTCCAAGGTTTCTGGAAAGTTTCCTGTTCTTGTGCAACTCTGGATTCAGAATCAGCTATGAAGTTGAGTCCTAAAAGTCTCTTGAAAGATGAAACACTCAACAAAGAGAAATCTGTTTCCCAGAAAGGTTTAGTGACTTCATCTGCGGCTCAGGGGAACCTTGAGTTTGTTTGGCAATGTGTGTGTGTGGAGGTGTGTGAACATATTTGCTGTGAAGCAGAGAGGAGAAAAAAATGAATATGGGAGAAAAAAAAATAAGCTGAAGAATAAAAGCAGAGCTGAACCAAGGCGGAGAGCTGCCAGACCCTCGCTGTGCCCGAGTCTTTACAGGCAGACAGCCAGCGTCCAACATGGGGGGGTCTTAGCATCCAAATCTATGGAGGATCTGACCCATGCTGCTCCCTGCAGGGTGTATATATATATGTATATATGTGTGTGTGTGTGTTGTACAAGGGCAATCAAGCCACATTGGAGACGTGAAGTGGAAGAGATGATTATGATGTGGGTATCGGAGTCCTTGGTCTTTTGTGACCTTTTTTGGGGGCATTTCAAAGTCTAATAGAGGAGTTTTTACTCTGAAGTGGTCTCAGCTGCAGCATGAACATGATGTGGAGGGAGGAGAGTGTGTCAAACATAAAGCAAAGCCTGCCAGCTAGTTTCAACAGTCACTACAATTAAACATGAAACACGCTGCAACCAACAAGTCCTGCTAATTACAGGACGAAACAAGTTGTTCGTTGTGGGAGAGAAGTTATTTCAATCACTTCCCAATCTGTGCAGTTCAAAGTTTGGACTTAACATATCTGGAATTTGTATAATAACCCAGTAAGTATTGGTTTTGTGATCTTGACATCTGGTTTAAACTGTACTGAATCTGGTTGAAATGTTGAAGCTCTATAAGATGTCTGGATGACATAAGGAGACATTCAAACTAGAGCTGCAACGATTAGTCGATTAATCGATTAGTCGACAGAAAATGATCCAGCAGTTATTTAAGTAATGTTTTAAGGAACAAACCAAAATTGCATTGCAACTGAATTTAACTGCTTCAAAGTCAAAAGTCATTTGTTTTATTACCAATGGTAGTTTTAGATGTGATTAAAATCAGAGTTGTGGTCTGGAGACTTGGAATAAAGTCAGATTTAAATTTAAAAAGTGCCATATTGTGAATGGAAAGGATGCCGAAAGTCTGCCGTTTTTATTTGTGTTTATCTGTCTCTAGTCATCTTTCATCTATTTTCTTTTTAATACACTCTTTGTATTATACTCTCTTTTTGTTCCAGGAGTTTCAAAAGTTCGTTGTACTGGAAATGTCCAGTGACAATAAAGTCATTCTAGTTCGTACCTGACCAGAAACATACAAACTCAGTTTAGAGCCAGTAAAACCTTGGAGTGATAACTTCTTCCTTCTGTTTCTGCCTCTGTGAGCACTGACAAACTGATGCTGTAGATCTAATGAATGAATGAATGAATGAATGAATGAATGGACGGATGGATATAATGGAGAATAGGAGGATATTCAGGATCAAACTCACAAACAAAAACCTCTCCAGGATCAATCTGTAGTTCTCTAGATTCGTGTGTGTGTGTGTGTGTGTCAACTACTACTACACACACACACACACACAGAGGGTCGTACAACCCCTTTTTAAATTGCTGGCTCCACTATACATCCTGCCAACTTGCCATACATCCCGCTACAAAACACACGCACGCATACCACCTCTTGGGTCGTTGGCATGGCAACCACTGAACGTTGTTGTCCACGACTCTCCGAATTCCCGGTTCTTCCTTTTGTTTTTACGTCTTTGGGATTTGTTTCCACCACAAAGTTAGATGTTCTATTTTTAAAGCAGCACAGCAGCTGTTCTGCTGACGGGAATACTGAGTGGCTGCACGGCAGGAAAAGTGTAAAAGTGTAGAAAAAAAAGACACAGAGATGCTCCCAAACCTCCACACAGGTCACAGACACTGCAGTAAAAGTTCCCAGCCGGACTCAGCTCTTCTCAGATTAACATTTGACAATGCCATCATCGACAGGAAACTGCCATTGGATGCTGTATCATCCATACAGCAGTTTGTCAGTGGTGAGAGTCTGATTGATTTTACTTAAATTAGCTCTACACAGTGTATTGAGTGGATATGTATAACTCAAGAGACCCGTTCAAATACCAGAAGTTAGCCCCGTGTGTGTGTGTATACATACAAGATTTATACCGGTGTAGTGTTTGGACTGTCTGCACTGCATCATTATCTGTGTTTTAATAGTTTTCTGCTGCCATTTATGTGTACATGTTTAACTTAAGCTGCCCACAAAATCTACAAAATAACATGTATAATGTGTGCCTAAATGATAAACTAATCAATCATCAATCAGATAACTTATTCAGTTCAAGAGGTTAAGGATAGAAGAGAGTCCTATGCTGTACAGGATGTAAAACCCTATGATATATGACTTATGTAACTTGATTTAATAAAGCATGATTTGTATTTGAACCCCACCTCAAGTAAGTCTAAACTGAGTCTTAAAGGAGACATATTCTGCATATTTCCAGCCTCTATATTTATATTCTGGGGCTCTACTGGAATATCTTTGCATTATTTCCAGTTAAAAACTCCTTATTTATCTTCTACTGGTCCTTTATGCAGCCCCTCAGTTCAGCCTCTGTCTGAAACAGGAAGTTTTAGCTCCTGTCTCTTTAAGGCCCCGCCTCCTGATGAGCCTGCTCTGTTCTGATTGGTCAGCTTTCAGGAAGCTTACTCCAGCTCCAGAGGCTACGTAAACCAGCAGTAGTCAGATTTGACTTATTTTTTCTTGTCCTTTACTCCAGTTGTTCTTTACTCGAGTTGAATCCGATCAGAAATACGCGAGTGGACGACGTCAACAACACATGGAACAACTGTAGCAACCAAGACTACAATTTCATGTTATCAGAGCATCAGAGGCTGAAATTTGGACATCTGACAGTATATATGTCCCCTTTAAAACAGTGGCAGAGGATATAAAGAAAAGGAAAAAAGTAACACATTGAACACATTCTTGGCTGATGACAGGTTCACAAAATCTCATACAAGCACGCTTATCGCACACAAATATCGTTAAATCTCCACCAATTAGAGAAGGGGACCTTGAAGCCTTTGACAACTTTTCCCTGTCAGCCCTCTCTCTGCAGTAGTTTTTACAATATAAAACATATTCAATAAAGAGTTTAAAAGAAAACCTGTGGCCTCTCACTGCAGAGGTGGGTCGGAGGTTTCTCACAAGGTTAAAGTTGCACAGTAAAAAAAAACAACTCTCTCTAAACCTCTAAACCTTTGAAGCTGCTAATATTTTTCTGAGAGCACAACACTTTACAGCAGCAAAATGCAGCCAATGATTTGTAGAAGAACGGAGGTCCATCGCCTTCCTTTTCTCCTCCGTCTGCTGCGTCAGTGTGAACAGATCAATAAACCGCACACTGACAAGGAAAGACGAGGAAGGATGAATTAATGTGAGACAGAAAAAGATAGAGAGAGAGAGAGAGAGAGAGAGAGAGGCAGGAAGTGGTAAAACAGGAGGAAGAGGACACGTCGGGTCACCGCGAACGAGATTGTTCCTCATCCATAATTTATAACTTTTATGAGAACAATGAACCATCGGATATGTCGCTACGCCTGAAAGCTTTCCCTGAAGGGTCACCAGACTGGATCCGCAGACAGGTAGATGATGTCTGGATGACGGAGGGCTGGATACAAGAAAGACTACAATACGTGCTGTTTGGAATAAAATGTCTGGCTTCATGCAGAATCAGTAATGTTGTATTTGTAAATGTATTGTGGTGCCTTATATGTACATTATTATTAATTTGAGCATTTATTTCTAGTTATTACTGATGATCTGGTTGTTCCTTTTATTGCACTGACATAAAGAAATGTCACCTTGATATAATTGGATTAAAGATATTAAAACTAACTATATTTACAAGATATTCAAGATATTAAATTGGTAATTATAACTACATGTTTATTCTGTTAGAGGCAAGATATGAAATTATTATATCAGTCAGCCAGTAGAGGTGATTGTGCATGCATGTTAGGAGTGAAGGGAAAACATGTTGATTTGAAGCATTTTGTTTTTTTTATTGAAGATTTCCAGAAACAGTGTTAAAAATCTTCTTTACAAAATATTAAAAAAAAAAAAAAAAAATGCTGCACACGTCTAACTGCTGACAATCAGATTGTTTTTATAAAACAGTTACACAGAGTTTATAGAAAATATTAGTTTCACATCACAAAAATAAGGATAAAAAAACACACACACACACACTTCTATTTCCAAAAGTTACTACCGTCATCACTATCAGCATCACTGACTGATTGTTGTCCATCAAAACATCTTTTTTTTTTACTTGTTAGATAAATCTAACATACATGATTCATACAGCTCAACTGTTTAGTTTCATCTGATTTAACATTTCAAAAAGAAAAAAAAAACAAACTACAACAAACGTTCAGTGAAACAACCCAAAAAAAGCTAAAATATGCTCAGTTAACACAAACAGAGCTGAGTTATAACGGGACTGCTTCTCTTCACTGTGCAGTTACATCAGCTTTCTGATGACTGGGAGGGACGTTTTTTTTTTAATGGATTGCAGCTTTCATTTGCTATTTATAGGTTTTGATTTAATGGTTTTATATAATTCATTCCAATTTGTAACAATCATTCTACCACAAAGCTGCAAATTAGATGCCAGGAGGCAACATTTATAAAAAGGAGCCTCATAAAAAATAAAAAAAAGCACCACAGTTGTTTAAAAAGTTTCCATCTAACTTTGACTTCAAATGTTCAACTATAATTTAAAAGCACAAATGGAATTTATTATAATGATTCAATGATTCATATTTGTTTTAATGATATATTCTTTTTAAAATAATCACAGCTCGGCATCGAAGACAAAAGATTTTTACAAATTCGATTAACAAGATGTCTTTTTTTAATTTTTTTTTTTAGATTGTTTCCAGATTGTGAACTCGCGCCATCATCTCCTTCAAAATTTCCCATCAGCCCTCAAAAAACTTGACAAAGAAGGAGCAGACGGAGTTCCATCCCTCACTGCAGTAATTCTGCACCGGATCCATGTCGTTCAACACTCCTTCCTCCTCAAAGCCAGTCCTCTCCTCCCTCTTCTTCTTCTCCTCTTCATCCTCCTCCTCCTCCTTCTTCTTCATCCTCTCTGCCTTCCCTCCCTCCGCGCTCTTACCCGTCGGCGGTCCTCTCTTCTTCCCTCCCTTCCTCTCCTCCTCTCCGCTGCGCTGGGCGAGCTTCATGTGGGCCTCGGCGGGCGACTTCTTGCAAGTTTTGGCCTTCAGGACTTTCTCTCCTTCGCAGGCGTTCTGCCTCTTCTTCAGCTTCCCCACCAGCTGCTTCCAGTACTGGCTGGACTTCAACCCGTAGGCCTGGCAGAGGTCAGGCTTGCCAGCGTAGCGACACCAGTACCTGGAGGAGAAAAGGAGAAATACTAAGATTAAAATACTGAGATTAAAATTAAACATACAACAAGTTTGAAGTCAGGAATTAAATAAATGTCCTGATTGTCCAAAATACACTTCGCAACAACTTCTTCCCACGGTAGAAAACTTCAGAACGCAACAGTTTTGATAAATGAACGGCCGAATTAACATTAGCAATCAAGGATTTAGTCATTTTTATAAAGGAAACAATCACCATAATGAATCTTTTTTTTTTAACTGACTTGCACAAAACCACTCAGAACTTTGTGACAGATGCATCTCTTCACAACCACAAATGGGTTTCCACTATTCTAAGTCATTTTTATATCGTCACTGGTTGATGGAAGCCTTGTATTTATATTCTGGGGCTCTACTGGAATATCTTTGCATGATTTCCAGTTAAAAACTCCTTATTTATCTTCTACTGGTCCTTTACTGAACCCCTCAGTTCAAACTCTGTCTGAAACAGGCCGTTTTAGCGCCTGTCCCCTTAAAGGGAAATTCCAGTTTATTTAAACCTCATGTATTTCCACAGTTGTGACTCTATGTGTACCGCTAATTTCTCTCTGCAGCTCCGTTATTGAGATTCCAGAGATTCAGATTGAGATTCGGGTGAACGAGGTCTTACGTATAATGACGGTTATCAGGACAACCTCCGTCACCCTCCTACTGCTTTAGAAATAATTTGTTTTGTTTTTTTATACGAATCACTTCAAAAGTTTGTTTCTGAGTCTGAATGAAAGTGAAAGAATCAACTGGAAGAAAAGAGCGAAGCCAGCAGGACCAAACATTCATCCCCACACTGTAAGAAAAATGCGATTGCAACACTAATTAACTGTGTAATTCCTTCGTCCAGCAGGAGTCTACGGAAACTGCACAGTGTGGATCTTGTTATTTTATCCATTTTATTAGTTACTACTTCTCTAGCATAAACAGATGCTGTGCTATCCACAGATGTAGTTCTCTATACAGTTAGCCATAATGCTGCTACAGGCGGCTAGTTCCTGTGTTTACTTTTGTTCAGAAACAGTTGAAGTGATTCATGTAAGAAGCAGAAGGAGGCTGATGGAGGTTACCCTGTAACTGTTGGTGGTGTAAACGAGGCCTTTAAAGTCAGAATAAAGTCACAACTGCCACATTTATGGGAAATATATCAGGTTCAAATGAACCAGAATTTTCCTTTAAGGCCCGCCCCCTGATGAGCCCACTCTGTTCTGATTGGCCAACTTCAGGAAGCTTCTTTTAACTCCAGAGGCTACATAAACAATCCATAGCAGCATTTATTTCTTTTTCTTCTTTATTCAAAATGGGAACTTCCTTACATATTGGAGCTGAATCTGATCTGAAAAATGAGAGTAGACCACATGAAAAACACACCTTAGCAACAAAGGTTGCAGGATGGATGTCCACTCATGGGCATGTGTGAACAATCTGATACCATCTCAAGGAGGAAGTAGCAAACAAAGCATTTAAGACATGGATTTTAACTTGCAGGGAACATTTTTGCATTTTTGAACATTGACCATGTTTAACAGGATATAAATAACAGAAAATCACAAAAGCAGAATATGTCTCCTGCAAAAATCTACTTTATTTACTACTTTACTGAACTATATGAGGGTAAACAGGGAGCAAACCCAATGACTTAAATAACAATCAATACACATGTCACTTGTACTGAGAATGTGGAGACAAGGATGAGCAAATGTGGCAAAAAAGTGAGGTATAATGGATTCAAAAATAAAACTGGTGGTCGTTTTAAACACTGCTGCTTCTGACACCTTTGACATTTCCTCCTCATTTACTCACTCAGGTGTTTTCAGTTACTCTGCTCTGATTAGACAGCTGCTTAAGTTGATGTCACGTTGATTACACGAGGTCACCAAACAAAATGTACCAATTAGAACACTTAAGGTGGTGTCCTGCCCAAACATATGCAACAACACTAACAAGCAAGACAAAGATGTTAATCAAGCACAGTGTATAAGTAATACACCCACACAGTCCAGGAAATCTAATCAGGTTGATTGAATGAAAACTCCTGCGTGGGTGGACTGTGACTGTATAAGTGTGTCAAAAACAAATGTGTTTAATGATTTGATCCTCCTGTGTGGAGGGGGTCAGACTCAGTCCAGTTTAGTTGAATCAGTTGTTTAGTTTTCAGCTAAAAAATCATCTATCAGCAGGATGATGCTGCTGTTTCAGAAATAAACTCTTTATGAAATAACTATTTTTCTTCATGTCAACAAATCTCATGTTTGGATCCAAACCAGCAAAGAACTGACCGAGTATTGTGTGTGTATCGAAAGCCTGATATATCTTATTCCTCCGTTGTTGTTCCAGAAACTATTAAAAACCCATCACTGAGTCACACTGCTGCTCTGGGTCACATGTTCCTTCATTATGAAGAGTTTAGTTAGTTTAGAAACGGCTCCAAAGACTAATAACAGCGTCACATTTTGGGTCTCCAGAGAGTAGTTCTGTGTAAGGCAGACGCTACTGAGCATGTGCAGGAAAGCGGTTCTGTTCACAGCTTTGCTAGCTTGTTGTGCTGCAGATCACAACCTCTTGACTTTGTACTTTGCAGCGGTAAACAGAACTGTGTTCCTGCACACAACCATGTAGTGAACTACTCTCCAGAGACTAAAAATGTGATGCTGTTATTAGTCTTTCAAGCCGTCCAGGCACAAAAACGACTTGGTTAGATTTAGAGACAAAGGTCATCATTTGGGTTACAATAACTACTTTCTTGAAGCTATGGAAGCTTTACGTGGTAGTCATGGTTAAAAGAAGCAAATATTGGCTGTCGATAGGAAACTAGGGGGTCTTGTCAACTGAACGTAAGCTCATATCGGTTTTGGGGAATTTTCTGAAACAACTGATGCTTGTTTATCTTTAAAAGTAGTTATATTGGCCATATGAAAGGAAGCCCTTATGAGCAGTCAGGTTGAGATATTACCTCTGCTGATCTCCCAGTGTTTCAGTGCTGCAGTTCACCAGCAGGCTCACCAGGCCTTCACCGGACGTCTGCCAGATGCAGCGATGTCCCTCCTTCGTGGACAGCTCTCCGGAGCCCGGCACAGAGCGATTTCTGGGTCTCTTGGCCGGTTGAGGCGACGGCGGAGGCTGGCGGGGTTTGTCGGGTTTCCCCTGACCGGGCTGACGTTTGGCTTCAGCGAGGACGGGGAGGCAGAGGAAGAGGAGGAGGAGGAAACTGCATGGCAGGACACTCATGGTGGCTGGAGAGGGACATTTGATCACAGAAAAAGATAAAGTACAAAAGGTGATGTGTTTTTTCTGAGGCACTTTTTTTGAGATTTGCTTTGAAAGCTGTTATTTTAACCACTTTCAGCTCCTAGTTTGGCACTTTAACCTTCAGGCTTTAATCCGCTGAACCTTATCTAGACCTGAACAACAGACAGACGAAGGTAGTGACATATGTTTCTCAAGGGGTGGAGACCAAACCCGAGCTAAACGGAGAGTAAATGTTGGACTTATTATGTTGCTCCGTGTCTGCTGGATGTGTAGATAGGCAGCTATTTGTCATCTGTCTGATTCTTTTGGAGACTTTTAATGAAATGCAGCTTTAAATTAACGTACGTATAAATATAGTTTGCTTAATTTCGATGATGTTGACACTCTGTGACGAGTAAACTCAACTTGATAAGTAAAATCAGTGGAGTGCCCCTTTAATGGAACAGAAAAACCTTTTTTATCTAGTTATTGTTTGCCAAACTTTACAGGAGGTCGGAGAAAAATGTGAATCTGACAGCTGATCTCTCCAAAAGAGATCTTGAATAAGAGCCATGATGAAACTTTAATTATCTCTACGAGGAAGCTGGGTCAATGCAGCATCAAACAAGCTACTAGAAGTTAGCATCATGACACATCAACGCTAGTAATTAGAGTGCGAGACTGTGTTTGTCATCTGAATTTGCTAATTTTTAAAATAAATGTACGAGTGGAGAAATGTAGCAGCCTTCCTCTGCATCCTTGAGGACCAGAGTGACAGAGAGTGACGTGACACTTGGATGTTCAATGAAGAAAAAAAAAGAAAAAGAAAATGAACAATGGACACAGAGCGGGGGTGTGAGACTCTGTCAGGAGCTTATTGAAGATCAGCCAAGCGTCAGAAACACTCCCCCAAGAAGAAGTCCAGACCGGACATGTAGCTATCAAACAACGAGCCAGGAGGGAGGGAGGGAGGGGAAGGAGGGAAGGGAGATAGAGGAGAGCATTAAAGCTAAATGCACAGTTAGTCATTTATTCCCACATTTATTTCTCTTTTGTGTTGTGCAGTAGATAAAATATGGAGACAAATGGAACGAGCAGTGTTGCATGATAGGAATAAAAAGGACATACAGCCAAAGATGGAGGTTTTTTTTCCCCTTCAGATAAATATTTGGAACAGAAAAAATGCCTTAAATGTATTATTTTTTTAAATTTAAGAAGATAAAACAAAGCCATTTTATTCTTGAACTGAGAACATTTAAAGCCACACTCCGCAGTGTCCCACCAACAATAACACTCACAGCGATTATGTGTTTGTAATAACCAGTATCACCCAATAATATCAGAATTATTTAATTTACATGCATATTCTTTGTCTATTAGACGTTTATTGACACTCAATGAAAACTAAGTCAGTTAATAAATAATCTGACACAGATCAGTTTTCTCTTAGTTTGCTTGTGATCTGTTTTCCACGTCCGAAGTTATGACTTTTTTTAAACTTTCTTTGCATTTTATGTAAATAATTCAAGTCTGGATTAAAGAGAGAACAGAAACATTCATATCCTGTGTGTGTGTGTTACAGTGCCGCCGGTTAACAGCTCGCTTCCTTTTACCACCGTACAGTTAATGATGTGATACAGTGAGAAAAACAACAACAAAACAGCTTTCTATAATTAATCCCATTAATAATGTTTATGTGTTTGTGTTGTAATTAAGTGTAAAATGAAATCCAAACTATGCCGACGTGATCCGGCGTCGTGCTGTTTTTTTTTTTTTATCTCAGCTGAAGCCAAAGTGCTCTCTGAACAGATGAATGCATTTATAATCATTGTTTTGTTTTTCTGTTTTTCATGTTTTGCACCTTTTTTAGAGCCATTCAAACCAAACAAACACATTAATTGATTTACCTGCTCGTTATCCTGAAACTCACTATTATAACTGATAATATCACGTTTGAAGCTTTTGTCAGTTGTCAGTGGTTGAGTTCCTGCTATGTGTATTTTTATTATGTGATAAAAAAAATGTTTGTATTACATTACTGCGCAAACTACCAGTACCGCCAAGAACGCTCAATTCTGATTGGCTGAAGGGCTTAGTTTATGTAAAAGACAATATGTAGGTGATGCTTTCATCCCATTTCCTCACATGCACTACAAACAAACTATCACATGTAATCAAAGTAAAAATAGCCGTCATTCCTTAGTTAATTATTTAGTTATGATAATTATAGTAAAGTTACTAGGCAACAACAGCTGATAGCAGGAAACGGTTACATTCACACCACCTCAAACAATAATAATAATAATAATAACAATAATAACAGTAATAATAATAATATGAATGGACATGCTCTCGCCAGCCAGAACTGAGTTTAGTTATATATATGAGAGATGTTGATAAAAATGCAGATTTTGATTGATCACACTATTTTGATGTGAGTCAATATGATACATAAAACACTTCAGAGAGGGAAACAATAAACGCTGCACTTCATCCTCCTATAACTACACTGCCCATCATGCATTATGTGACTCACACTGACAACGTTATTTTGAGTTACAGCCTATTTCTGTAATTCTCTACATGTATTTCCGTACTGTATTTTTATTTTATATGTTTCGCTGAGTGTGAATCGTATATTAATCTCCATTTGTTTGTAAAATACAAACAATTTAGTGTTAAAATGAGCCTGAAATGAACCGATAAGGTAACAAAGATTTCCTTAAATTGGTTTTTGAGTCAGATATTCACATTCCTTCCCTTCCTGCTAAAAAAGCAGGCATGATATTAAAAAAAAATAAAGTTTCTTTGTATTTCAGGGTGATTATCTTGCTTGGAAGTTGCTTTCTATTCAGGACAACAATAAAAACAACTGGCAAACAACAGAAATCTTCTGAAACAGGAAGTAGAGAATCTTCAAACTTCATCATATAATATTATCCTTCTTTTACTCTCAAATCTTTGAATATTTAGTTTTTTTCTATTCTTGATGCACTTTTAACAAGTTTGTTAAAAGTGGATCTGTTTTGTCAGTTTAAATCACATTTGACTGCAGTATTTTACCAGCATTTTCTGGGAGATGGAAAAACAAAGACATACCAAAACAAAAATAATCCCCCTTCCAAGTAACCCCCCTCCTCCTCTACGCTCCCCTCCCTACTCCTCCAAATCCATCCCTCATCAATAAGTCATGACCAAAAACACTTCTTGCATCTTTGTCTCTAACGCTGCGATATTTGATATCTGACAAGTTTTTAGTTAGAAGCAGAAAATGTAAGCTAGTGAAGTGCTGGATGTTTGTTGTTTAGTTGTTTTAGTGTGAGTAGAGGCCTGCTGTTCTTACCATGTGACGCTCCGCGGCTCTGAGTCGCTGTGAGAATGAGAAAGAGGGGAGAAGACGGGGATAAAGGAGGAGGAGGAGGAGGAGGATGGAGGGGGTTCAGGGAATAAGGAGGACTATACGCAGAAATGCCCACCCAAAACCCAACGACCCCTCCCACATTCAACCCCCCTGACACACAACCCTGTGTGTGTGTGTGTGTGTGTGTGCGTGCATGAACAGGACAATGGACACACTTGCCAAGGTTTCTCGCTCTGTGCGACACTGACAACACCTCGACGGTTTGGATGCTTCAGGCTCAGCTCAGCTCAGCTCCAACAACAAAACACCTCTTTGTTTTCGTCACTTGTGTTCTTTTCCTTCAGTTTTTTAAATGCGGTGTTTGCCGATCAATGTGTTTATTTAACAGACGGGATCCATGGACAAACCACACACTCCATCAAAGTTGGCTTAAAGCAAAAAAGCGAGAAGAAAAAATAAGAAAACTGCTAGTTTAATATCCCGTCCAGATACAAATTAATACATAAAAACACTCTGCTTTGTATAATAATTTGTGGCAGATATGTTTTTTTCCACAAAACAAGATTAAAATGTCTTAAATCTACTACAATTGTCTTTAAAACTAGTTGTGATCTCATGAAAGGTATTAGGTGAACACAGTGAAATGTTTCCCTTCAGCATGTCAACAAACAAACAGTTTTCTAAGTGTCAAAATCTGCACATACATCATCCTGCACAGTGAAGCTCCAACAACCATTTCTGAGTGGACATTAAAACATCTTCACACTGCTTTATTCTTCCCAGATCTTCTTTAATGCCACATGGAAACGACGAGGTTTTGACTGTTGAAGATCTGAGAACGATACAGCAGTGTGCAAACTATTGAAACCTGGTCTGCTAGAAGTTACATCCGTATCACTACTAAAATGTTACGTTGGTGAAATGTAATCACTGCCTGGATTATGTTCACTGGCAACGTTTTTACAAATAAATGAAGCGCTACATTCATAAATTACTGAATTACTGACCGACTGGGAGGCAGGACTCTGACAGCAGAGACCCAGGTTCACGTCCTGGGTCCTGTGTGTGTGTTCAGGTTTAGGCAACAAAAGCACTTTAGTTTTCCTGTATTAACCAGAGGCTATGATCTTTCTCTGACCTTAACCAAGTGCTGCTGGACCCTGAACATGACCATAAAAGGTTTAATAATGCTGTACATGCTAACATGAGGAGCGTTTGAACAACAGACTGTATATAAAGATTGAAGTTTGAAGCCCAGAGTTGGAGCTTATGGTCGGCGCCATCTTTTTCCATTTGGAGCCAGGACTTTCCAAATATGGAGTGTGAGGTGTTGTCTTTCATGGTCTGGAAACACACCCTGCACCCAGTAAAGGAACACCAAGTCCTGCACACTTGCACTAACTTTAAGATACTTCAGCCTCAGGTCGTAGTTGCTGCCTCTTGGTGTGAACTTCATACAAATCCTAATCTTAAATGCCCACAACAAACTGATGCATAAATATTAATGCAAACATCACCTTTGTGCCTCTGTAAATAACTGTTTCCTCACATAGATCAAAGACAGAAAGAAAAAGCTGCACTTATTTTTCAATCTTTAATCTTTTTTGTCCTTTAACGACAAACACCAACACAGATTTATGCAGTTTACACCTCACACTGATTTTTTTAGGTTTTGAACTGAACACAGAACAGCTACAAGGCAAACAGTGTGTGAAGAAGAAGAAGTACTTTATTGATCCCTTTAGGGAAACTGATCCTCTACATTTGACCTATCCTATACACACACACATTAGGAGCAGGATTAACCAGTATTAAACCCTAACATACATGATGATGATGAGAGGAAATCAAAGCACCTGGTGGAAACCCAGGCAAACAAGAAAACAGAGAACAATGGTTGCATGAAGCCGTCCACCATTGTTGTTATTGTTGTCATGTTTCATCTTCTTCCGCTTCCAATGAAACACCATTTTCAGATTTACACACTTTTGGAGAAGCTCAGTTTTCGGGGGAGAAAAACGTCGTTTAAGTCTGGATGGAGGGCCGAAACAGAGAAAGCCGGCTTAGTCTGAATGTGACGTGAAATCACCACAACACAGATACACATTTAAGAATAAGGGATAAATATCTGGTGAGCTACTCATTTGCGTTGCTCCTCAAAATAATCCAGAGTTCACACTCTGTCACATGAAAGCAGTGAAAGTCAGTCACTTTTTCTTCTTTTCCTCTTGGCCTAACTCTCTCTCCCTCACTGTGTGTGTCACTGTATTTATATCAGTAAGTAGCTCGGCCTTCAGCGAGATGAATGAGAAGAATCTTCTCCCTCCTCCAGGACAAAGACTCGTGCAGGAATCTGGGTCACAGCTTAACCCCCCGCCGACACCCTGTCTTGGCCATCCAGCCTCTTCTCATTCAGCTCAGGGATCGGTGTAGTTCTGAGGAAGGTCTTTCCCCCGCCGAGCACGCTGCCAAAAAATCTGCTTGGCGAGGGGGAAGGATGCTCTGAAAAAAACAAGCCAACAACAGTAAACGTGTCGTTCGGCTCAGTCTGTGCCAATCACTGACAAATATGTCACTTTGTTTTCAGCTGTAAGCGCACTCCTCTAGATAGAGAGAGAGAGAGAGAGAGAGAGAGACAAGTAGCAATCTGAACTGTAGCAAAGAGAAGCATCATTTTCTCAAGTTTTGCCAAAAAAAAGGGATCAGCGGTGTCAGAAGTTTGTGTGTGACTCATAGAAGAGAGAATAAATGTGTGGAAACGAGGGAGATGCTTTTAATCCTCTCTATATGTGTCTTCTTCTTTTGTTTGTTTGTTTGTTTTTACACCGGAGAAAGTTTTCTGTTTCTTTAACAACTTTTTATTTCACTTTTTTTTTATGCACCATAGTAGAAGCATAGAAACCAAAAGCGTTTATCTTGTATAACTGGTCTTACAGTGGATATATATTCAATAACAAATAAAATTCTGCATCCTATTTTCATGCTTTCAAAGCAGTCCGTTCTAATAGTTGTGGAGATGTTTCAATAAAGAACTAAAGTCGATCTCATAGTAGCGCTAGAGGAACAATCAGAGGATCTTCAGTCATTAGAATAAATCATCTAAAGTGCATCATAGTAGATGTTGACATATATCACAGCGTAGATCATCAGGTTTCCATCCTCTGGGGACCCTGAATATATCTTGTAAATTTCATGGCAATCTGTCTGATAATTGTTGAGACATTTCAATCAAGAAAAAGTGGAGGATACATCCTTTGGGGAACAGGAACGTTAATACATTTCACAGCAATCCACTGAATAGTTTCAGAGTCTCAACACCAGCATTTATTGCTAAAAAATATATACCAAAAAACCACAGTGATATGTGCCGATTGCCAATCGATTATGTTCACTTGCATTTCCAACTTTAAATTATATTGACTTCTGCCTTTTCTTCTTTTGGTAGGCATTTCTAATCTAATTTAAATGTACTTCACAGTACACATGGAGAGAGAGATGCAGAGGAAAAAAACATTTAAAGCACAGTGAAGTGACGAATGAGGAGAAATAGCCGGCCTGATCTGGTGTGAGTGTGTGCATGTACGTGTGTGTGTGTGCTTGCATGTCTATCTTGGTGAAAACCAATTTGAATTCTTAGGTTGTGGAAACTGAAGCTAATATGAAGCTTCAGCGTCCAAATGTGTCAAATCCAGTAGATATCTTTCAACGTTACAGTCTTTTTAGAGCCAAAGTTCCTCTTTTTGTTTCTATACTTCCTCCTGCAGCTCAACAGGGAAACACAAAGAGGAGAATTTGATGCTAAAAAGACTGTAAATGTGTGTGAATAGAAGCTTTACACACACTTTAAATGTCTATCTGGACACACTTTTGGCCTCCATCACTTCCATTGAAAGCACATTTGAAGGAGATCTGTTAATATCCAGTATGAAGGTTGAGGTTAGGGTAAGAGGAGAGGGAATGCATCATGTCCTCACAAGAATAGGAGTCCAAACATGTGTGTGAGTGTGTGTTTTGTTTGTGTTTCTATGCTAATCTGCTAAATGATTTGTGTGTTTGTCACCGATTTTTTGTGCACACCAGGACGTGTGTTTATGCTAATGTGAGAGATTGTGTGTGTGTGTGTTCACTCTTGAACTTGAAGTGTGTGTGAGTGGGGTCTCATGTGACTGGGGAACAGCAGGTACGCAGCTGAGACTCTGTTGCCTCCTACTGGTGTTTTCTAGAGACAAACACAATCATGAGAGCTGATGGGAAAACAAGCATTTAACTGATCTAAACCACATAAAGAACAAATATCCGCAAACCAAAACATCTGTTACCACAAGAAAGACTTTTTATCTATCGTATTCTTCATATCAGCTGCAGATCCACACAGTCTCCACACAAACCAGTCTTATTAACCCCTGTAGGACAATCTAACCTCTACACCTTAACATGTTTAGATACTTCTCCATAATGCAACACCATCAGGGAGGCGTTTCATTTAGGTTTCTGCTGTTTACTCAACTTTATATCAAGTTCACTGATAAATAGAAACTATTCATGGCATAATTTTTGAAGCATCCTCACTTTACTTGTAGTGCCTAAAACACCTGCACAGCACTGTGTGTTTGGAGGCAATCAGGCAAATATGATACGATATTTTGACAGCAAACCTTTGGCAATGAAATCAAAACATATTTAATTGGAACAGAAAAACTATTTTGAGATTAATTACACATCAGTTTAGACCCAAATGGTCAACTGACAGAAAATGAGACTAGCAAACAAACAGTTTGGAGGTCAAATATCAATAGTTAGCTACACATTTCCAGCCTGCTAAGATGATTACAGCTGGACTGACATCAGACATCTCAATCAATATACTAACACAGACAATGTTACTCTGTCAGCTGTCCGCCATGTGCATTTTCTTCTTGTTGTTAGATTAACAAAAAACGTGTGATTTCTATCATTGCTTGAGATCTTTGGCATGACCTGTCCATTGATGTCATTTTCATTGATTAACCAGATACAGCTGCTTTACACTGAAGGACATCTGCAGGTCTCAACAAACCCTGAGAGACCTTAACCAAAAGCTATTGAAATAGAAGTAAACGGAAACATGTTGAAACATGGAAACAAGGTTTGGATCATGACGCTGTATCAGCATGATGATCAATTTGTAAATTATGTTCCCATGTTGGTGTTGTCCGTGTTTTCTTTGACCCTTTCACTGAGTTTTCAGTTCATGAAAGCCATCTCTAACATTTTGGTTGCCTAGAAAAAGTCTTGTTCAGCGTTTGGTTGTACTAAAAAACCCTCGAAGGAGTCGATTAATCCCGATTAAAACAGGAATCCACAAACCGTCACGTTGTCTACGTCTACTTCTTTCATACAGTCTATGATCATTATCGTCTGCTAGTTTTGCTAGAAGCTAATTCTCTGTTACAAGTTCGAGCACCTCTGCATCTTTGTACAGTCTCTATGGGTTGCTGACATCTGGGCAGTTGAGGTTATGAAACATATCATCTAACATTGTGGCACTGAGATGAAAAAGTAGAAGCAGAAAAAGTTAAAACATAACCCTGTAAGTATGCAGTTACAGCAGAATAATGTGCTAATAATCCTAACATGTGGTGTATTTACATATTTATCTATTATATGTGCTGCAGGGTTTTTGTTGTTGGTGGATCAATTGCAACACCTGCTTCTCCCGACATCTTCTCGGCTCATTCTCTTAACTAGTGATAAATATGTCTCCCACCAGACTGAGAACCTGACATAGCGTCTGCAGGGTCACTATGTTGTCTGTGTGTCTCTGTTTTTATGTGTGTGTGTGATGAGCTAGTAATGACTCGGAGTCCTTGACAGCAAACAGAGGCGTCCATTTTCTAGTTCTGAGCGGTCGTTGAGAGGAGGCCGCAATCAGCATTTCCATCGTCGCCGTCACCTCTTCTGCCGTGATTACCGCAGTGATTATGACACCACGACCTCCAGTGTGTGTTTGTGTGTGTGTGTGTGTGTGTGTGTGTCCTTTAGAGAGACAGGAGGGCAATAGACATAGAAGGAGAATGGGATGAGACTGAATAAGAGATGACTGTCATTGAAAAACCATTTAAAGCTGAGAGCCAGAGTCTGCTGGCATGTTTAAACTGCTATTGGTGTAAAGGATGATACATGTGTTAGCTGGAGAGCAGGTTGTCATGTTGGTTTTTTGTATTTTTTTATATGCACAGTGGTGGAATAAATACTCAGATCATTAACTTAAGTAAAAGAACCAATACAGCAATGTAAAAATACTCCATTACAAGTAGAAGTCCTGCATGAAACATCCTACTAGAGTAAAAGTACATAAGTATTATGAGCTTGATGTAGTTAAAGTATTGCAGTAAAAGTAGTAGTTTGGTCCCTCTGACTGATATATTATTATATATGACATCATTAGATTATTAATACTGAAGCATCAGTGTTAGAGCAGCATGTTACTGTTGTAGCTGCTGGAGGCGGAGCTAGTTTACACTACTTTATATACAGTTAGCTAGTTTAGTCCACTGGTTCCCAACCTATTTATTAACCAATTTATTCTTTATTCACATTTGGTGACTGCAGTTTGTCAGAGATCAGCTGTGCTTCTCTGGCCTCAGCTCTGAAGTCCAACCCCTCCCATCTGAGAGAGCTGGATCTGAGTGGAAACAAGCTGCAGGATTCAGGAGTGAAGCTGCTGTGTGCATGTTACTGTTGTAGCTGCTGGAGGTGGAGCCAGTTTACACTACTTTATATACAGTTAGCTAGTTTAGTCCACTGGTTCCCAACCTAGGGGTCGGGGCCCCTCCAAAGGGTCAGCAGATAAATCTGAGGGGTCGTGAGATGATTAATGGGAGAGGAAAGAAGAAAAAGTTCTGATACACAAATCTGTTTTCAGTTTTTGGACTTTTTCTCTTATCTTTGATTTTTGCTGAAATATTGGATCATTTGAACATTTATTGAAATGAAAGCATGTGAGAAGTTTAGAGGGAAAAATCACTATTTGGTGGAGCTGTTAACAACTCATAGACATGTGAAGTTTGGAAACCACTGGTTTCATCTTCAACAATGGGTTGTATTTTAATAGTTTGTTATATTATCCATTGTGTCAAATCTTCATCTGATCAGTAACTAAAGCTGTCAAGGCCCAGAGTTGCAGTTTATGGTTGGCAGCATCTTTTCCGTTTGCAGCCAGGAACTTCCAGACAATGCTCTGGAAAAACGCCCTGCTATCACAAAGCCAAGCTGACGCTGACTTACTGGGAACACAGAGTGCTGCATCTGTGCTGGATCTGACATTTTATCATCTTAAAAAGTTGGTCAGCTGGTCGTTAATTTTGTCCGTCTGCTGTTAGATGCCGAGCAGGTAGTGTAAAATGGAGGTTTTAGAGCTTTTTCACTGAAATTAGCTGCCTGTTGCTGTTGGAAATGGGTTTGGTGACATTGAACCATGCAGTAAAGGTGCTGCAAAGAGAAAACTATGAGCTCAAGAGGCTGAAAAGCTTAAGATCACTCTCACTGCAGCATGAGATCCCATTTGATTCATTGTTATTATCGAAAATATTGATTAGATGAGCTTTAAGTGGTTTTGGTTTTTTTTGCATTTCTGGTGTCTTGTGTGCAAACGGTAGATGACATTTCACTCATAAAGACACATGCAGAAACTATGAATGGTGAAGCGCCACTGTTTTCGCTCAGGATCGTTTCTATGACAACTGTCCAACTGACCCTCGCTGCCTGACAGATCTCTGATGAGTTGGTTCACTGTGTGTGTGTGTGATTCATTACCAGCTGCCAACAAACCTGCAGCCAGATGTATCCCTTCTAAAGTCATTTCACTTTTCCATTTCCATCTTCTGTATGTGCAGATGTTCTTTCGTTGTAGGTTGTAAGATAAATAAAAAATAGCTTTACTTCTTCTTGCTTCTTCTTCAGTCTGTGTTTGTAGGATATTGTAGGGGACTCATAAAGAATATTAACAAGAATAACAAAAAAAAAGAGTCTTCTCGTTTTATCAAAAGCCACTGATGCTTAAAAAATATTTTTTATTAAAGTTTACTCAAAAAAATTAGTTTCACAAAAGTTTTATTTCCTTCTCGTCTCTTCTGGTTGACAGGTGAAACGTTAAAAACCATCTGACAACATTGACTGCAGGACGCACAAATCAATAACACAGAAGAGGCAATGACATGTTTTAAACTCTGGAGATGTGTGTATGTGTGTGTTCATCCAAATCTCAGAGGAATTAAGGTCATATCGAGCGATTCTGCAGCCAAAAGATTCAGTATTCAGTATAAAAGACAAGTCATGTAACATTCATAAAGCAGCAGAGAAAAGTAAATCCCAATTTGGAGGTACGTGTCGGTGTCTGTGGTTGATTGACAGCAGCTGGCCGGCTGCCGGTGTTACATCAAATGGACGGAGACAAAGTAAACAAACTGCTGTAGCTGTAAGTCACGGACAGACAATGTTTCAATAAGAGGGATTTTGAAGAGCAACAACATGAAGTGACATTTGCAGGTATGTTTACATGCTCTTTAATGTGCTGCAGCTGAGCGGCTAATTAGCTATCTAGCCTGATAGCTCCCTCCACTCATGAGCTGTGTATAGTTCAGCCTGTGGACAGAGTGCAGACATGGAGGCTGCAGACTAACCCAGGTTTAAATGGAGCGCAGTCACCTGATCATCTCTCATCTGGATAGATTGCATTTTAACACCAGGAGTTAAAAGGCTTCTAAATGAACAGAAGTGGGAGGGAGGGAGATGGTGCGAGTGTACGGGGGGGGGGAGAAAGAGCTCATTCTTGTCCCGGTGTCACGTATCAGAAGATAATTGTAGAGTCTTGAAAATTTAACATCGGAATTGGATTATTCATTGTTACTGCAGTCAAAAATAGCAGCGGAGTGGGAGTTACATAATAGTTTTAAGGTTTTATGCTCAACCTCCAAATGTACCGGTGTGCTAGCAGGAGGGACAGGAGCGTTCATCAACAGTGTGTGTGTGTGTGTGTGTGTGTGTGTGTGTGTGTGTGTGTGTGACATTTCAGAGAGAGATTTTACCTGAATAATGTAGACAAATGCTACAGTGTTGTTTGTGTTCATAGAGAGATCACTGATATATAATTATGCCCATGATATCTTAACAATTATTTGTTCAATCTGGCATCAAAAACTGGCCTGTTGTTTAAAGCACTATAAAAAGAACTTGTGTAATTTTGTTTGATCCCCAAATCAATTAAAAAAGCTCCATCATGGTTCAAGCTTTTTTTTTAATTGACTGACAATGTAAAAGTCTTTAAATCTTTGCTTCCTGCATAGTTTTAGAGAAGACACCCCCTTTTAAAAAAACCCTTTTCTCATCTTTTTTTGGCATTTTCTTGATTATTTAACTTTATATTTAGTGGTCAGGGATGGGTGTACGATGCAACCGGAGGACAACCAAAGACAGACAAGCAACACCCAACAAAACGAGTGAGGAGAAAGACATCCAGATCTCTACTGGAAATTTAAACTCATTGTCTACAGGATTTAATCTATGTAAAGCATTTCTTGCTGAAATGTGCTATACAAATAAACAAAGTGAAAACACCTGTTATGACAAATACAAGCAGTTTGTGTCAAATGTTTTAAGTGAAATGACAATTTTAAAATATATATAGTTTATATAAACAAGAGTTTAGAGCAGAAGATGCCAGTTTGAACAGTAAATATAATAGAAAAACACTGAAACTGAGATTTAAAAGAACTTTTTAGAGACATAAATGATTCCTACATAGTGCCAAATAAACTGCTGGATGTTATAGTAGTTACTGATTGAGAGTTGTGCATTATTTATTTAGTATTATGATGATTCAGGCTTAGTTTAAACAGTGTTGGTTTAGATGAATCATTAAAACATGTTTTAAAGCTCAGTTTCTTCTCTGCTGTGTATAGAAAGTAAAAGATAAACATTGCCTCAGGTCTGCATGAGCTTCAACCAGCTTTTGCGTTTAACGTTGCAAATGTGTTTGAATATGAAATATCCCAACAGGAACGTGACACAAACTACTGAGACGGCAGCAGGAAGGAGCTCCAGTGTTGGAGTCACACAAGAAATATGCAAGTGTGTGTGTGTCAGAAAGTTTATGAAGCACACACAGAAACATTTTCATGCTGTCCTCTCTGTAATGTAATAACTGTGTGTATCGGATTTGAAGAACTTCTGCAGATGCGTGCGTGTGCGTGCACTCCTGGTGCCCGGTGTGTTGAGATGTGGTTTCAACAGCGGATGATTTGTGTTGTGACGTCTTACTTTCTGGATTCTTGCTGTGGGCGTCATGTGACGTCAGCCGCAGCACCGATATGTCTTTGTGTTTGTTATGATGGATTTTATGCTCCGAGTTTGTTTTTCCTTCTGTTCATAAATGCATGAGGAAGAAAAAAAAAGCAAACATTTATCTCCTCGCCGTGAGCAGAAACCTTATTTTACACCACAGGCACAATACACCTTTAAACCCACATACATTTACGTCAGTACGAGTGTTCATCTAGTTGAGCAGCATTCATTTTTTCAAGTATGTTGCAATATCAAAGACAAATTCAAATGAATAACAGGAGAACAAATCCATCACATTTACACATCAAAGTATGTTTCCAGGCGTTTGGAGGAATTACTGCATGTGTGGAAAAAGTCGTATAAAAAGCAGTGTGATATCTGATAAACTGACTCAAGTGATGTCACTTGAGTCAGTTGGGGATGAAGACTTAAAGGTAGGTGTGTATGGTACATACAAGATAAACATTGCCTCAGGCTTGCGTCAGCTTTTATATGAAATGTTGCACACGTGTTAGAATAGCTTTATAAAATATAAAATGTCCCGACAGGCTTCAGTGAAATGAGAGTCCAAAGACAGAATTAAATACATCTAGTTCCTTACAAAAAGAAGAAGACAGACAAGATTATATATGAAAACATTGATATTAAGTGCACAAACCATAAGAACAAATGTAAGAAAAATAAGAAAAAAGTTTTAAAATTGTTTTATTTTATTTTATGAACACTAATTTAAGTTCTCTTACTCTTTGCAGGAAGGAAGGATTTCATCTTTAAGTGGTCTTTAAGATGAAAAAAGCAGGATGTGAACCATAATGGAGTTCACAGCTTAGGCTGGAATCTGCTTGAGGAGAAATTGCATTCTGGGTAATGTAGGTTTAGTTTTTTTAGCATAAAACTGATTATAGAAGTCAGTCAGATAAACACTGCTGTGAAAATCAGCTGACAATAAAATGTACAGTGTATAGTGAAGAAAAGGAAAACATATTAGACACCATTAATAGCAATCTCACTCGAGATAAATAACATTCTCTATGAAGAATGTGAGGGATACCAGAGAAACCTGCTCCCGTAAATGCAACACCTGAAGCTTAAAATGTGCCTGTAAAACTATTAACCACATTTTTACTCACGAAAAACATGAGACTTTGTGCAAAAATGAGGTCAGAATCAAAGCTTAAGCTGCCAAAAAGATGTTAAACAAAGTCAAAGTTCCAAAACTTGAGGTGAAAGTATGTAGAAATGTTGCCTGCAAGTCACAAATTAGGGCTTCAATCTGTTCTCAGCGCTTCCTTTGTGCCATTTTTTTTCTTCCTTGTTGTCACTGACCCGTCACACATGTCCAAAAATGGCCGTCAGTTCTGTAACCTTGGTTGCTAAGGTGTTTCCATGTTGTCCACTCTCATATTTCAGATCAGATTGCAGCTCCAACATGTACAGATGGATTTGAGAACTTGACATTTGGAGTAAAAAAGCATGAAAAAGCAGTGAAATCTGCTACTGTAGTTTGTGTTATGGTTTGTTGACGTAGCCTCCCAAACACCAGACATCTAACTTCCTGAAGCTAACCAATCAAAACAGAGGCGGGGCCTTAAAGAGACAGGAGCTAAAACTTCCTGTTTCAGACAGAGGCTGAACTGAGGGGCTGCATAAAGGACCAGTAGAAGATAAATAAGGAGTTTTTAACTGGAAATCATGCAAAGATATTCCAGTAGAGCCCCAGAATACAAATATAGAAGCTGGAAAAGTGTCCTTTAAACATTCAACAGCAGTATTTTTTTATTATTCATCACCTGTCCTATTCTGTCTTCTTTTGTCATATCTATCTTCTGTCTTTTGCAGACCCTACCCTGTTGTCTGCTTCCTCCCCGAGACTTTCACATGACGTGTCACCTGCTCAAACACCTGCTCCCCAGCACTCATTAGTGTGTGTGTGTATATATATATATATACCTCCAGGCCTGCCCTCTGCCACTTCATCCATTACTCTGTCTCGTTTGTTCCAGTTTTCTCTGCTTTCATGTGTCATTTCCCTCTTGAGAAATTTTCTGATCATTTAATGAGTGAAGACTGTTCTCTACAGCCTTCTTAACTCTCAACATTTCTTGCAGTATATGTATGTGTTGAATATGTGGCTCCGCTGTTTCTGAAACCTACAACACAGAAACACTGTGATGCTGCACTACTGAACCTGAGCAGGACACCTGTGAGGATCAGGGTGTCGTCCCCTCTGCGACCCCCCCCCGGGTGCCTCCTCACTGTTTCATCACCACTACTGACTGAAGATGAAAGGAGCAAGAAGATACATATTGAAAGAGAACCAGGTAGAGCAAATAGAGCTTTGAGACACATAACAAGAGGAAAACCAAAAATCCAACGGTGCTGTTTCATTATCAGGCATTTCTGAGAGGTGTTGCTGTTAGTGGCTGAAGATTTGGAAGCCTATATGTTTGTTTAAATCACTGTAAGTGACATGGAGTAAAAACAACACATTCTGTACATGCACAGGTGTTTCAGACGTGTTTTCTTGATACTGACTTGCTTTCTTGCACAATAAACCGGCTTCTTTTCCCTTCAAATATTTTTTGAAATACGTAGAAAAGTAGTGGCGTCCCTTCACTTTGCCACAAACTAGATTAGATGTACTCTACTTCACTAGTAATGTTTATTTTACTTGAACATTCACGATCATGTTGCTGCTTTTCATTTTTCATTCAGCATCCACGTGTTGAATATTGTAGGACATGATGGAAATGTTGCATTCTGTATGTTATTAAAAGTATTTCGGCAACAACTAAAAGAGAAAATCTAATGTTTTTGTTTTCTTTGCAGCATCAGACTGAAGAGAATCTGCCTCAGAATATAAAAGGGGGAAGAAGCAGGATAAAGAAAAGCCAGATGGTCTTGTTCTTTTGTGAAGGATGTAGTTCTCTCATTACTCTTGAGTCCCTTCAAAAAAAAATGTCACGCTCACAAGAACGACGGCAGGAAGTCGGTGTAATGTACCTGCAGATGGAGGTAGGCTGTTTACAGTTTTCCTCAGAGGTTACCTGACCAGACTTTCTGAAGCTCAGCAGGAGTAAAACACCTTTATATGCAGTTTGAGAAAAGCTTTTATAACCGCAAACAAGTTTCTTTTTTCTCCGAGTCGCCTGCACTTTGTACATCTGTATTTACCTGTACTCAGAGGTCTGACCTTTGGCCTCCTTACTGTACCTGCGGTTTTCACAAAGCATTAAATCAGCTGGAATTGTTGTTCTGTCACAACTGTGGTGTTTTCCTGTTTTTTTTTATGTTCTGTATTAAATCCTTGGATAAGCATTTCGAGCTCTGGCTGCATTTATCATCCAAACAACTATAATGAAACACTTTCTGCTTTGTTGCAAATGCAAATCTTCTCCCAGATGGTTTGGTGTGCTCTCTAAACCTGGTTGAAGGCTTGACAGGTTGTTTTTTTTTTTTCTTTGCCTGCTTCTCCGCAGACGCCTGTAGTGAAGCACATTGTTACCAGCTTATCAGCACTTATTGTTCTCTGCTTAAATATTAAAACTGTGCTTTCACACTAATTCCTTATTAATGACTTTCTTTTCTTTTTTTTTCAACAAACACTGAGGGTGGTTGGTGAGGTGATGGAGCAGCTCAAAAAACTGCAACCTCAGTAATCATGTCATGCTGTGAGAAGCTTCAGCTGCGACCAATAAACCAACCTTGTTGCAAAGTTAATGAATAATTTAAAAGGACCATGCTGCATTTCAGCCCAATGACTACAAACAGCATATATGTTTATTTAACCCTCCCGCTGTCCTGACCCGGGAGAATAAAAGCTGCACGGTTGACATGAAGAAAATAGGAAGGTTAATAGTACAGGTCTATAATTCAGGCTGTCAAGAACGACCTATAGTTACAAAAACCGTAAATAATCATGTTTATGGTACAACAATGCTGAGGTTGAGGTCTGATTAGGTTTAGGCACAATAACCACTTGGTCACAGTTTGAGTTAAAATGATCACTTGAAATGTGGTTTATTCTTTCTTAAAGTTACACAACCTTTGTTGTCATGGCAACGGTAAACACCACAACATTATGTCCTGATTTGCAGTTGGAAGTGGGAAGCAAACGGTGGTCTCCTGCAGCAAGGTCCACCATCTATCTAGCCATCCACCCAAACCACCTCCTCATAAAAAGGCAAAATCCTCTCATCAAGTCACCTCATACTGATGTTGTCTGAACTGCGTCACTTCGCCGGGTCATAATTACCACTAGGTGGCGAAAGTGTAACTACAGGTCATTTTTGCCAGCCTGAAGTTTAGACCTATACTGTTGTTTTCTTCTGGACTGGAGAACTGATAAACAACCTGCAACGCCTCAGGACAATAGTGTGAAATACTCCATCCATCCATTCATCCATTCATCCATCCATCCATCCATCCGCTTATCCAGGACCAGTTTGCGTTGGCATCAGACTGAGTCTCAAGGATCCCAAGGCGTTCCCAGACCAGGAGAGATATGTGTGTTCTGGGTCTCAAACCAGTTGGAAACAAACAGGAGAAGAGAGAAGGGCTGCAATGTCATGATTTTTACAGAAATATGGCTGAACAGAAATATCCCCTATAGTGCCATTTAGCTACCGAGGTGCATGGACGATTCCGTGCACCGACACCTTTCTATCTGCCCAGAGAGTTTTCATCTGAAATTAGCAAACAACGGAGTACACACCCTGCTGACGCTAAGGTGCTCTGGTTCTTATAAAACATCAGGAGAGGGGTCATTCTAGTAGGACTCCAGTACATCACTGAGCCACCATTTCCACCAAAGAAATGGTGGAAAACAGTTAAACAGTCTAACTACATAATTCACTATTATATAGTTAAGTGTTCTCACATTTTCAGAACTTATTTTCTAACATATGTGTTTAAAAAGAGGCGATATGGGATTTTCCTTTACATGGCCTTTAACACTTCGTCACAGATGCTTGAACTTCTGCGAGACACGTTCTTCAGAGGAAGCAGAGCCTGAAAGAACACTGATTCATGCCAGGCTTGTGTCAAAGATTGAATTTACTCCTCTTAAACTTCACTCATTCATGACTAAACTGGACCAAACTCCACCTTGATTCACCTCATCAACCATTTTCATGGATAAAGCAGAAACCATATTTTACGTTGACATACAGAGTAGTTTAACTCCAGCAGACACTGAAGAGTGAAAACATTCAAAGATTCAGTTTAATAAATTACAATAAATATCTGACAAAACATTGTTTTTTCTAAAAATGATCATTTTTCTACAACTTTGATGTGTCCAAGCAGGTCTAAAAACTAAATCTGCTTCCATTTAGATAAGTGGCAAACACAATAATCAAACAAACAATCCATCAGTCACAAAGAAAAATTCAATAAATTCAGAAGCTAAATGCGTGAGTCTCTCTCGTGTGTTATGTTTCTCAAGGCTTTGAAGAGCCGCTGAGTTGTATAACCCTCCAAGTCCTGTTTGTTATTCCAAACCAATCAACAGCAAACATGATGAGGGACAAACAAGACTGATTACAGCTGAGTAGAAGCTCATGCTTTCATTTGGAAGGAAACACTCGCTAACTTCCTGTACAGTCATGGTTGACAATCAGCTCTCTGCAGTTTATGTTCTATCCATCCTGGTGGACTTGTCCAGGAATGAGTACATCACTCTCCAGCCCCGCCGCCGACGTGAACGGCGTGATTGTCTCCAAGGAGATCTCTGGGTCGTCCTCCAGCTGCACGGTGGCAGGAAGTAGCATCAGTCTGTTGTGACTCTGCGAACCGTTAGAGATGAGCGACTCCTCATCAAACTGTGCGCTCATGTCCTCCAACTGGTCGGACCCCACGTTAATGGTGCGAGGGTGTTGCTGCGGCTGCGCTGGGACCAGCGTCTCCTTGTGGAGCGTCGTGTCATGGTGGTAAGAGACCATCTCGTTGCTGAAGTTCACGGCTTCCACCGCGTTGCTGGAGCAGATCCTGTTGCAGCCCAGGATGGTGGCGAAGGCCCGGCGGAAGTCCGCGTTGAAGGCGTAGATGACCGGGTTGAGGGAGGAGTTGGCCCAGCCGAACCACACGAAGACGGTGAAGGTGGTGTCGCTGACGCAGGGCGGGTCACAGAACGGGACGGTGCAGTTGAGGACGAAGAACGGCAGCCAGCAGAAGACGAACACCCCCATGATGATGGAGAGCGTCTTCAGGACTTTGGTTTCCTTCTTAAACGACGACTTCAAAGAGGCTTCGTCGTTGTTCCTGTGCTGCTGTTGCTGGTTCCTGTTCACGCCGTGGCCTTGGTTCTGCGCCTGCTCCGCCGCCCGCTCCAAAGACGTGATCCGGCGGATCTGGGTCTGAGCAATCCTGTAGATGCGGGTGTACGTGGCGATCATGATCACCACCGGGATGTAGAAGCTGATGAGGGAGGAGGAGATGGCGTAGGTTTTGTTCAAGTTGGCGACGCAGCTCTTGGCGGCGCTGCTGGCGTTGACGTTGCTGCTGTTGGTGAAGTTCCTGCTTATCATTGCCACCAGCTCCTCCATCATCTCCTCCTCTTCCTCCTCTTCCTCCCCAACCCGGTGCCAGTTGAGCTGCACCGGTATGAAGGAGATGAGGATGGACAGCGTCCACGCCACCCCGATCATGACAAACGCCACCCGGTGAGTCATCTTCCGCTCGTACTTGAACGGGCTGGCGATGGCCCAGTAGCGGTCCACGCTGATGATGCACAGATTGAGGATGGACGCTGTGGAGCACATGATGTCAAAGGCGATCCAGACACCACAAAACCGGCCAAACAACCACGTGCCGGTCACCTCGGTGATGGCCTCCCACGGCATCACCAGCACGGCCACAAACAAGTCGGACACGGCCAAAGAGATGACGAAGAAGTTGGTGACTTTGCTGCGCAGGTGGCGGAACTTCACCACGGCTGCGCACACCAGCGTGTTCCCGAGCAGCGTGGACACGATGAGGAGGAAGAGGACGCAGCCGACGAGGACGCGCAGCCCGCCGCTCCCTCCACCGCTCCCGCCATCCTCTTCCTCCCCCTCCTCCTCTTCCTCCTCTTCCTCTCCACCTGTCCCGTCCAGCTCCGACAGGACTTGAGTGAAATTACTCCACATCGTGAAGTTTTCCATTTTTCCCCCACCCACAAAGAGATGAATTAAAAGTAGAAACAGGCGATTAATATCCAAACAAACAGCTTCTCCTCTTCCCGGCTGCTCCTGACGCACAAACCATCCTCTGTTCTCTGGATGAAGAGTAAAAATAATGAAGGGAAAGTCGCTTTATTCAATAAAAACCCTGTTTCCTCTTCATTTGCATGCGTCTTCTTATAATGAGATCCTTATTCCTGGACAGTCGAAGCGCAAATAATATCCAGAAAAAATGTTCCGCGAGTGTTTATCCTTGGAAATTCTTCTAATATTAAACACAACACATAAAAATAGTGATAGTCAAATAATAACAGTGGTAATAATAAATCCAGCTGGCAGCTCAGTGTCTCACAGGGGTGAATACAGGTCTCTGTCCCGGTGTTTTGTGACTCATAGTGGACTCACCTCTCTGAGTGTGACGCGTCCAGAAAGAAACCGCTGCGGAGCTGGTTTACATCTTCAGCACAGGTAGTAGATTACTGTGATCCACTTCACTGTAGCGCGTTACAGTTTCCACTAAGAAAAAAAAAGCAATTATAAAATTATAACTGAATTATTGTTAGATTATGTTGATTCATGTCCGCAGATCTGAACCATGAGCCTTACGCACACAGCTCGTCTCTTCCTCACAGGGACAGAAAGAAAAGAATAAAAGAGGAATATTACTTGTCATCATAAAATAAAGGGAATTGCCATAACAAAGCAAAAATAAATAAATATTGCCGTTAAATCGGACATAATTTCTATTTGTTTGAAGATGTAATGACCTCAAGATGTAAGGGAAGATAATTACAGACAGATGACATCATTATTGATTTAATGTTTATTATGAGACAAACACTCAGTGGTCAGTTTATTACAATCAGATAAAACTAATGAAACAGCTGGTGCAATAAATCCATGAAGGTCATAATGTTCAGTTTTATTTGAATCTGTTTTATTTTATAGTCATGTTCAATTATATCATAGTTCATTAAAACAGGATGGACAACAGCACCACACACTACAAAACATCACTGAATTAAAATGTATATATAATATTCAATAATACAAAACTGGGTAAAAATAGCCCCTTGTCCTGAGTGGCATTCTGGGTAACATTAACACAGTATTGTGTTGGTGCTTTATTGATCTAAACTGGGTTTTAGTGTGCACCACCTCAAGATTCACCATAAAACAAATCAACAGTAATAAAAACTGATCATTAGGCATGTTTATTTGTATAACATATTTTATACACAAGTACAATTCAAAGTGCTTCACATAAAACATTAAGAAAGGAAAACAACATAAAATCATTTAAAATATAATTTGAAAGAATATAAAACATTCAAAATGAAGATTTAAAAAAAAGAAGTGCAAGAGAAGAGAAATAAATACATAAAGAGTTGAAAAGTAGTTTGTAACCATAACTGTGAAATAAATGTAATGGAATAAAAATTTGCCTCCAACTGTAGAGGAGTAGAAGTATAAAGTAGTATAAAATTCTCTATAGTGCCTCAACATTGTACTTAAATGCAGCACTTGAGTAAATGTACTCTGTTACGTTCCAACACTGGTTATTTTCCAGTAAAAGCCTTATGAAGAGGACAATAAAACACTAGAACTACTTGATAGAAAACATGTTTTTCCAAATTAGATTCAATTCTGCATCTTGTGCTGCTTATACGGAACCATTAATGGACATTACAGTTAGTGTTCTTTTAAGCCAAATGAACAGATCACTCTGAATGTTGTAATGAGGACCTCTGCTGGCTGAAGCTGAGAGTGAAGAGAAGTGAAGGTACATATGTATTGTGAGCTTGACGTAGTTAAAGTATTGCAGTAAAAGTAGTGGTTTGGTCCCTCTGACTGATATATTATTATATATGACATCATTAGATTATTAATAGTGAAGCATCAGTGTTAGAGCAGCATGTTACTGTTGTAGCTGCTGGAGGTGGAGCTAGTTTCAACTACTTTATATACAGTTAGCTAGTTTAGTCCACTGGTTCCCAACCTATTTATTAACCAATCAAAGATTAGCTGTGCTTCTCTGGCCTCAGCTCTGAAGTCCAACCCCTCCCATCTGAGAGAGCTGGATCTGAGTGGAAACAAGCTGCAGGATTCATCAGTGAAGCTGCTGTGTGCATGTTACTGTTGTAGCTACTGGAGGTGGAGCTAGTTTCAACTACTTTATATACAGTTAGCTAGTTTAGTCCACTGGTTCCCAACCTAGGGGTCGGGGCCCCTCCAAAGGGTCAGCAGATAAATCTGAGGGGTTGTGAGATGATTAACGGGAGAGGAAAGAAGAAAAAACAAAGTTCTGATACACAAATCTGTTTTCAGTTTCTGGACTTTTTGCAGAAATGTGACTTTTCTGAAGGTCTTATCAGTCTGCAGCAGCTGCTCCTCTGAATCCTGCAGGTTGTTGTTATTCAAGATCAACCTACTGAGATCTACCTTCTACTCACTGTTACTGTTTACAAGAGGAAAGAAGAAGAAACAATGTTCTGATATCTTTGATTTTTACTGAAATATTGGATCATTTGAACATTTATTGAAATGAAAGCATGTGAGAAGTTTAGAGGGAAAAATCACTATTTGGTGGAGCTGTTAACAACTCATAGACATGTGAAATGTGACCCCAACTACACACTGCTTTTTGTAAGACGTCAAAAGACAAAAAGGTTGGAAACCACTGGTTTCATTTTTAACAATGTGTTGTATTTTAAAAGCTTGTTATATTATCCATTGTGTCAAATCTTCATCTGAAAAAGCTGTCAATGTTAAAGCTGTCAAATAAATGTAGTGGAGTAGAAGTACAGAGTAGTTGTACTTGAGTAGATCTACTTAGTTACTGTCCACCACTGAGGAGCAGACGTTTTCTGTTTCTGTCTCATGATGTGTTAAAGTCTTTGTATTTCTGCAGCTGGTGGATGTTTCTTTCTTTTTGTGGCTGACCAACGAAGATGTAACATCACATGAAATATCATCAAAGAAGAAGAAGGAGAAGAGTGGGTTTGTTTATGAAGCAGCCTTCTGAAAATCAATGAGACCTGAAAACTCAGAGGATCATAGACATTAACATTTTGTACATGGGAGATTTATCTTTTGTGTCTACCCACGGAGAGAAAGTCCTTAACAAGAATTAACATTTTTTGAAGTTTGCTTTGAAGAAAATAAACCACCGACATTAAAAAGGCTTGTGGCTAGACATTTATACATGAAATACTGACCTTAGCTTCACTTCTCTATGAGGGAACAGTAACACTGAAAACACACAAGTTTGACTTTAAGTTAAACCTTCCGGACTGAATGTAGACAGCTCCATGAACGTTACACAAATATGTTACGAAGCTGCATCAACTGAAAGCTCTCAGTCTGGATTCATGGCCTCACAGAATTGAACAAAAATTGAATGGATGTTAAAAAAAAAAAAGAAAAGTGATGAAACTTTGATGCTCATTATCAAAATGAAGATGCTTCCATTTACCTTTTAACTACATATTCACACGTTTCAAAGCGTCCATGTGTATTTAAAGATTAAACAGTCCCATCACTTCCTGCTGTTGTGACATAACGACACCAGATGGCGCCACCTGTCTATTGTGTTTTGATAGTGAACATGTAGTTCCTCACTTTGAGCCTTTTTAAACTTGAACTTAAAGGTTGATTATCGAACTAACCTGTTAGATGTCAACAAACTCAAGAACTTGAGATTTCTTTATTTTAAATCTGTAAAATTTGATTTATTCTATTCTATCAATGGAAAGAAAACATGTTAAATCTGTCAGCAGCTGTTGCATTCATGAGCCGATTTGTTGGAAAATCAATCAGACCAATAGGAATCATGAGTGTTGTGGAAAGACAGATGTCCATGTTTGCACATGTAGGAGTGTTTCCAAGGTGCTTCTGTTTAAAAACGATTATCGTCTTTTGATGTGATTGGTCTGAAATTTGCAGGATTTCAATATTTCTGAATGTGAACTCTCTGGTGTTCTTTATAAATATGTTTTTAAAGACCCAGACACAAAAATGATTATTCTACTTGGAATAATAATAATAATAATGGTTTCTGAACAAAAAGGTTTAACGTCATCAAAATCCTTAAAATAACATTTTCTTGTTCACTATTTTTACAAATCCAGACTCTATGAATATGTAAATATTGTTCCTGCTGGACATCAGATGTCTCCTACTTCACTGTAAAGTGTATTCTCAGGCCCCAAACATGTTGTCCTTCAACAAATTGGTCTCCTTCACCAGATGAATATGAAATAAATAAATAAAAAGAGACGAGAAAAACAAGAAGATAATATATTTTTAAGTAGAGGAGGCTTTCAGATGTCTAGTTCCTCTTTAATAGTTTGCTGTGGTGTAACAGCAAAAACATCAGATGGAAAATAATCCTTAATTTTTCCCCCTGAAATGCTTCTTCTCTAGTGGTGCATTTACAGGTTCAGTATCTTCTCTTTTCTATGCATGCTGTGAATGTTGGCCTCGTGCTCACATACAGCAGGTCTGATATAAAAATGATGACAGAATGATGCATGTTCATGAAATGTATTTAGATCCTCCATATGATTGGAAATAATAAACGTTAACTGATGAAAAATAATGAATGAGAAATGAAAAATACACTTATTAATCATCAAGTGATTCGATCGATTTAAAGCTGATTTGATTAAAACAGCAGTGATATGATGAAAACAGTTTCATCATTTTCCCATCTTACATTCATCATTCACAACACAAAACTGCCATTTATCATTTAAATGGCCTCAACGGTGGGAGTGACAAACAATCACTTTATTAAAAAAATGAAAGCAATGAAATGTATGTGATTTGAAAAATAGAGTGATAAACTGTTGATTGATGTGATAAATTTGATTGACATTTTATTTGAAACAGTGTTGCTCTGATAATGAATAACTGTCTGCTATCTATCAATCACAACATCATGATGTTTATTGAAAAACTGTAAGAAGCAGCACTCAAACCTGTAAAAACCTGGACTAGATCTACATGAAGAAGTTTCAGAACCATCTGGTCATCCAGGTCCATCTGGGCCACATCACACCAGAACATTTAATCTGTAAAACGTTTCCTTGAGTCGCTCAGAGAAGAAAAATCCATCAGCCAGTTTTCTTGCACGAGTCTCTCTTTAATCTGTTTATACACTTGACTAACACACACACACACACACACACACACACACACACACACGCACACACACACACACAATGAACTCGGTATAAAAATAAACAAATGAATGTCATTCATACCATAAAATCTCATCATCATCATCATCGTCATCATCATCATCATCCACAAAACATGTTTTGGTTTAAAAATAAATTCATGCATCTCATTTATATTTTCATGTACAGTATGATACAAATCATCTGAAAACAAACCAAAAACAAAAACAATCTGTACACATAAAAACATTTTCACCGCAAACTGAAACTGATCTAGTGCAGCATATGAGGAACAATTTCTTTTCTTTTTTTTTTCTTTTTTTATTTCTTTATTACATCTTCAACAACATTTATTAATTTTATTTTTATTCCTGTGTGTTCCTTGGCCTCTTCTGTTTGTTATATTTTTATTTTTCTGATAACTTCTGCACACACACATGCACGCTGCACAAACACTGTACAGCAGACTGTTAACTAGTAAATCTGAATCAACAGCACAGTGAAAATATCTTTTAAGGACCTTTTTTTTTTTAGCATCGTTAAGACGTCAGTTATGAATATTTTTTTTCAGTAACTGTTATGTGTTGTTTTATAGTACAGGAGTACAGGAATTCAATGTTTTTATAACATCAAGATCAAACATTTTGGACAAATTTTGTGCCAAAAAAATTCCTCTTCTTAAGTGTGTCATTATTTCAGAAGAAAACCTCTTTTTTAATGGTGACGTTAAAATAGCTTAAAAACAGTTTTCCTCCATGTCCCTTTCTGGTCTTTCACATATAGCCAAAAGAAGCTTTTTCTCTATTGAATTTGTCAAATGTAAATTAGATGAAAATCCCAAAATATTAAAGAAACTTGATGTCAGTTGCTGCAGCAGATGCTGAGAATGAAACCTTCATTGTACTGTGAGGATTTCATTTTTAGAGCTTCAGCCTCATGTTACTTTTTGTTTGTTTGTTTGTTTCTGGCTGTTTCTACTCTGGTGCAGTGACCTTTGATCCCTGACCTTAGATTTATTAGTGATCCATGAAGTGAATATCCCTGCCAGCTATATATAGAAACAGTCCCTCCAGGATTTTGCAGGGGATTTTTTGTGATTAATATGGTCAGAAATGCTTGAATTTCAAGAATTGCAATGCACTTCTCAATGTTTTATGTGCTCTTTTGTGGTAAAATTGCAGGAAATGGAGTAAAAAATTGCCAGCACAGGAAAATATGATTTTTTTAAATTACTACCAATAAAGAGTCATATGTGATATGGCATATCATATGATTTGGCTGTTTCATGCAGAAATGTTGCAGTGATTTCTTTAGTTTCTGTTAATTACTGCAATCGCAAAATCACAATTTCCTGGAGGGACTGATTGTGGATTTTTTTTCAAACTGGAAGGGACACATATCGTGTTTTGGATGATTTCTCCAATTACCTCAGTGACCTCTTGACCTCTGGGAAAGTGAGTGTGTCGAGGTAAATGAAGTAAACGAATCAGGATTAGGTCGTACCAGTCAACAATAATCTGTCACTTGGTTTGTGTGCAAAAGTATTTCTTGAGTTCTTTGTGACTATTAACTGGTTTCATCAAATCAGGTTGCACCATCAAAACATTAAGAAATGTCTTATGTAGTAAACACTTGAGTACTGTGTAAACAGGTTGCCAGGAAACATCTGTAGCACCGTTTATTAAGTGACTGTACTGTAGCATCACAAGCTGTAACATAAATTACATTTAATATCTGCCAATCCTTTATGAATGTTTGTGTGACTTTGTTTTATTTCCATCTACCTACCTGAAGAAACATGTGTGTTAGAACATAATATTAGTAGTCCAACATTGTTAGAGTAACATTTTTGTTATGCTAATTATTGTTATTTTTTCTGTGTAGTATCAAGTCAGATTTGTCGATCATATTCAGTATTACCTCTTTAGACCTCTTAGATAACACCTCAAGTTACTAAAGTTGATGCCAATAATCTCAGACAAAAAGAGACCAAATAACATCTGCTAGCTTAATTGGATTTGCCGCTATACTGTGGTTGTTTAACTGATTTACACATCATTAAAGTGTTTATAACGTCAGTTTTTACTAACTGCAGATTTACACATCATGAAATTAAAAGACGCTTCACCACTAACTAGTTGTTACGTAGCGATTAAGTGTTATTTACATCCGCTGACTGCCAGGTGGAACTGTTAGCTTTGTCAGTTGGTTCATTCAGCTAGCTAATGTTAGCTTGCTACTATTTCACCTGTTTAGATTGAATAGTATAAGAGGCAATATTGAATATGGTCATACATGGCACTGTCATTTCACAGAAAAAAAACACAACATACCTCAAATTACTAAATTACTAAATGACCAAATAATGTCTGTTAGCTTAATTGTACATGTCCTTATAGATGTTTAACTGAGTTACACTTTACTTAAATTTTATTAATTGCAGATTTACACATCACTAAATTAGTTGATGGTAAATAAGTAATATAATTACACCTCAAGCTAGCTGTCACAGAGTTGTTACTAAATACAGGTGAAACTGTAAACAAGCTGAAAAAACAACTGACAAAACTAGCATTAGCCTGCTAATATTTGACTTGAACATTTAGATTGAGGAGTAAAAGAGGTAACACAAAGATGTTATGCTAATAATGTTAGACTAAGTCATCAAATAACATTAGCATTAGCATCACTGTAAACTGCATGAATACCACTAATATCAAAACACACATATTTCTCCAAGTATGCAGATAGAAATAAAACAAAGTCTACATTTAGGAGGTCATGCTACATCTCGTGATGCTACAGTCACTTCTAGATAAGACATTTAATTAAGTTTGAGCAGTGCAACCTTCTTTAGTAAATCACTAGTTTGAATCTAGTTAGTAGTCATTATGACTCTCCACAAAAACTCAGCGATGGATTTACAATCAGCTGGTGAAACTGTCTTTTTTCTTCTATTTGTCTTCACACAAACACACTTTTCACAACAGTTACAAGTTAATATTCAACGGTTCAGACACAAAACTCATCCACACTTCATGTCCACAGGTATAAATTAGGCATAAATAACATTTATATATTTCCATAAATATTCCTCTTAACATGTATTTTGTATTATTTTTGTATTATTATTTATTTTATGATCACGATGCTTTGGATGTTTCATGTCTGTAAAACAAAAAGAAGCAGCGAAGCAAAAAATGCTTTTTTTTTTCGTCCATTTTTGGATGAATGAACATTCTCAGTGTAGCACCAGACAAGAGTACAAAATAAGTTCAGTAATGGATAAAAAAAAAAAATTGTGTATGAAATCCCCCAACCCCCAAAAAATAAAAACAAAGAAACACAGGTAGAAAGATCCAGAAAGGCACTTAAGTGTGATGACATCTGACGACAGATACAGTAAAGGCTCTTTGAAATGAAGAGTGATTTCAAATTAAATGTCAAGTTTCTTCTCTCGGTGTCAGACAAACCTCAGGAGGGTTCTGTAAATGTGAAACTGCAACCTCTTTTGATTTTTTTTATAAAGCAGTTCCAACTTTTCTCACAGTCCAATAATGAATTATAAGACTTCAAACAGCGGTATCGTCTCAGCAGCTTCATCAGATCAGTTTAGTTCAAATGAATCAATCCAGTGTTGAACTGTATAAAACTGGATCTGATATTAACTATGAGCAGACACCTGACCACGTTATTGTTTGTCCTTTTAAATGTTCTGATTGTTTACAAGGAAACATTCTGTAAATGTCACTTTTCTCACGTTTTTGCAGGTCTTATTTAACAAAATACTGACGCGCCCATATATACATGGAAATAGGTCTTGGTTGCTAAAACAATCCCTACTCTCCATACTGATCCTGAAGTTTCTACTACAGTTTTTTTATTGCTGAAACTGTCTTTTTAATCAGTTCGCACGCTGTGTTTTTGTTAATTTTGACACAATTAGCTGCAACTCGGTCTATTCAGAATCTCTCAAGGGAAATCTCTGGAACGCATGTGCTCGTGTTGTTTCTTTCAAAGCTGTTGGCACAAACTGCATTAAGAGGCTATTGTCTACAGCTCTTCATCTGACTTCTCACTGCGGCTGTTTCTGCTTTCACTCTTCCTCTCTGCGGTATTTATAACTGACTCAACCGAACCAAATAGCTCCAAACGAGGAAATGTTGGGTTTTCATCATCGGTAACTTAATACAGCTCTGAAACGTCTGAAAGCAAATAAGAGACTGTAATAAAAGTAATAATATCTGAAAATATCAACAGGAACAGAGGAGAGAAGCTAAATTTTAAGCCACAAAATCCCCTGTTACGAGGCTGAAACACATTTCGTCACGGGTCGGCTTGGCACAGAGCGGTTTGAAGTGGACCAACCCCAACTGATGGAAAGACCCTATTAGGATCGAGACGTATTTCCATGTACAAATGGGCGCGGAAGCTATCCTTTTAAATGTTTGATCTTTCCAGCCGTGACCTGAAAGCAGCTCCGTAACCTCACCGCTGTGTCTGAAAAGAGCAGAATCACAGATGAGAGGAAACTTTTCACACTTCCTGTTCAGTAGAGTAGAGCTGTTGATCTGCAGCAGCTTCAGACGCGACAAACCCGAGTTGTTTCAGCGTCTCTGTAGTTGATAATGTGAGCGACTCGGAACCAGTCAGAACTCCGGTTTGTGTTTGAGATCAATGCATTCATGATTAGTGAAATAAGATGCTGTTTTCACAGAAGAAATGGGTTTCCGATCAACTACATGATAGCTTCTCCATTTATTTTTATTTTTCAGGCTGTGTCTGGAATGTATTTGTCACCGGAAAACTCTCTAATGTACGCAAACTGGAGCTACAGGCCAGATGTGCTCAACACTTTCTTACTTGTTTCTGCAGGAAGTGCACCTCATGCGTCATCTGAGGTGAAAGAACCCCCATGCAAGGCTTTCTGGGTAGGAGGAGATGGGTGGACTTTACTTTTAAAGCCCTGGTTGGCGTCTAAGTGAACAAAAAACCAAGTCTGCTTCTCTGCTCTGGTTCAGAGGGTTTTTTTTGGCGGAAACTGAGTGATGTTTTCTTTACACCTCTTTGTGTTGTGTTCAGGGTCATGTGATCCATCACAAAGCGTCTGCAGTCTGTAGTTTTTCTGCAGCTGAAGACGACCAGAGCAGAAATGAAACGTCTCCTCAAAGTCGCGTCTCATCACTGAAGTTTCATTTTTGTGTCTGTCTGTTGAGACTCTTCGGGGAACTTCAGGTTCAGGTTTGTGGGTTTGATTCCTGCTGGATCCACTTGTGGTGCTGTGAAGGTGCTTTGGCTCAAAGCGTCAGCAGACGACGGAAATCTGTGTGTTTACAGGCATTTCCACACAAACACACTGAAACAAACACACATTAAAACAGTTAAAGATTAGATGAGGAAAACTCAGCTGCTGCAGATTTTACTGTTGAAATTACATTTTGGATTTTAATGCCATTTTTATATATATTAGATATGCATTATATATTGCACAGCTGTATATTATTCATATATTTTGCATTTACTATTATACCAGATGCACAGATATTGTATATTCTGGCTGCAACTAATTATTATCTCAATTATCGATTTATTTATTTTGATAATCGATTAATTGTTTCAATATTTTTTCAGAGCAAAAGTACCAAACGTTCTTTGATTCAAGCTTCTCAATTGTGACTATTTGCTATTTTTCTCTGATCAGTGATGAGTTTACCTGCAGTCGTCTCCTCCTGTGCTGATCACGTATTTGTCGTCGTGGGAGAAGCGGATGTTGGTCACGTGAGCCGAGTGGCCGAGGTAGCGCTTGTGTTTGGCCTGTAGAGGAATGAATGAGTGAATAAAAGTACTTCAACCTCAACCTCACTTCTTCAACCATCGTTGAGCTGCGACCATTGACCTTGACATTGTGTATAAGTTTATTTTAACGTTCGGTGAATAACAGGCAACTCTTAAAAAGCGACAGCCAAGAGTGTCAAAAATAGAAATGACAAGTAAAATGAATGAAAAAATAAAACGTTATAATTAATTTAGTGTTTGAAGAGTCGTTCTTGCAAACTGTTTTTCTTTCTGCTTCATGAATCAGACTCGAATTAAAACTTCAGCGACTCACAAACTTCTCGGTGCAGGGGAAATCGAAGAGTTTGACCAATCCGAAGTCGTCGCCCGTGGCGATGTTGAGGCCGGCGTGCGACACACACGCACAGTTGACGTCGGCTTTGTCTGCGTTTCGCGGCCAAATCCCGAGAACTTCGTCTCCCAAAACACTGAAGGAGAGAAGAGACAAAAAAGTGATTCAACACAAGTGAACTCACTTTAGTTCTGATTTCTGATTTTAACCCTTTCAACCCTCTGATTTTTTTCTTTTTGCTCGGTTTTCACTCCCTTTATTCATCACTGCATGTCATACGTGGTTATTTTCAGAATAAGTTGGATTACTCTGAGATGTGAGGTTTTGTGAAATGAGTTTTGTACATGAATAGATGGAGGAGAGTGTCACACAAACTGTCATGAACATAGGTGGAGGACACAAATGCTTGATCACAGAACCCAAAGCAGAGGTTTATTTAGGCAATGGGAACAAAGTCTGCAAGACAAGATGTAGCTGGCTGGGACGTGAACACGAGTACAACAAACTGGAAACAGGACAGTGAGAGACTCCAGGCTAAATACATGAGGTAACGAGGGCAGATGGGAAACAGGTGGGGAGAACAATCAGGACACAGGTGAGACAGGACAGTGACAGGAAGTGAAGATACCAAAATAAGACAGGAAGGACTGACTGACTGTTTCCTCAGATATAAAAGAGATTTTACCGAAACTTTGGAAACTGATGTTATTTTTGGCTTTTAAGTTTTAGATTTGTTTAATTCCTAAACTCATTTGGATACTGTGTGTGTGTGTGTGTGTGTGTGTGTGTGTGTGTGTGTGTGTGTGTGTGTGTGTGTGTGTGTGTGTGTGTGTGTGTGTTACCTGGTCCAGGTAGCCCAGGTGATTCTGTCAATGACTGCCTGATCGCTCACCAGCTTCCCTGAAGGAACCTCAAACACCTGCCGCTTATAAGCTCCTGTAGACACCTGCAAACACACACACACACACACACACACACACACACACACACACACACACACACACACACACACAATGTTAGGCAGCCAAGTCATAGATGGGTACTATATATATACACTGAAACTGTGTACATGTACAGTTCCTGCTCGTGTATATACCAGCTGTATGTACAGTGCATGTATGTACCTGTATGTAGCAGCTGTCAGCAGAGAAGTCCAGCTGCAGGATGAAAGCAGGGATGTCGCTGCAGTAAACCAGTCGGTTCAGACTCGGTCCTGCGCTCACGTCGTAAACATCCACCGTGTTCTCCACCGAACCGACCGCCAACAACCGCCGGTCCGGACTGAACCTGCACGCACAAACAGATTACAGAATATCAGCAAAATAAATTCAAACGAACGCACGTTTAAATGCACTGCTGTGTTTTTTTTTTTATATTAGGAGGTGGTTCATCAAGATAAACAGCAGGTGGCGCTGATTCTCCAGTCGGTGCTATTAAACCGTTGCAGAAGAAGAGATGATGTCATTAAAAGACCGGCTTAAATGAAATATTTCAAGATTTTTTCAATTATTTTTGGATGAAAATGTAATTGTTCCAATAAGAGAAGATGAACCACAACCTTCATGACCATCTGTTAATCTTTTATCTCTTGCTTTTCCTCCCTTTCTTCTTCTTTAGTTTAATCTCTTTTGTCTCTTTTGTGTTAAAAAGGAAATAAAAACAATACTGAATCTTCCTGTCAGTCCCTCTTCGCTCTCTCCTACCGGATGTCCTGGATGGCGTGGCTGCGGTCTCGTTTCTTCGCCCACATCTTCAGCGAGTTGGCGAGGAGGAGGAGGAACTCTCCGTTCTTCATGCCCACGGCCAGCATCTCCCCATCGGCGCTGTAGCTCACACAGCGAGCGGCGTGGCCGACACACACCTTGTTCAACAGTTTCTACAGAGAGAGAGAAGGAAGAAGAACAGAATAACATCTCATATCATTTATTTCCAATTTCTAGGAGTGTTTGTGTGTGTGTACCTTATCTGTGAGGTCCCACAGTCTGATGGTGGCGTCGTCGCTGGCGGTGATGCAGAGCTCTTTAGCAGGATGTGCAGTCAGACCCCAGATTCCTCCCCGAGCATGACTGTCCAGCAGCAGGTTGGACGCCGCGTTCTTCTCCCCGACCTCGATGATCTCCCCGTCCTTCGTGCCCACCAGGATCTTACCCTGAGGGGGGAGAGAGGAGGGTCCGATGAAGAGGGAAAGGCGAGATGGAAAGACGCCGAAGAGGTAGGAAGATGAAAAAAAACTTCTCACCTTGCCCCTGCAGACGGTTCGGACACACTCCACCTGCTGGCCCGTCTCCAGCTGGAACGCTCGGCAACGTTTCATCTCCTGATCCCAGAGCTTCACCGCACCGCCCTCCTTAGTCCTGACAAACACACACACACACACACACACACACAGTGTAGCCATTGTGTGTCAAGATTTGACCGACTTATGACTCATAGAAGGACGTTTTTTTACTCTAATTCCGGTAAAAATGAGGTAAAATTCAGTTTGCAGCTGTCGGCGTGTTACTCACGGCCTCTCCTTGCCACCAGTGACGATGAGTCCGTCTCTCAGCGTGGTGTACATGGTGAAAACCGGCCCGGTGTGAGCCTTCGCCACCACCCTCAGCAGGTAGTGGTCCCTCCACACGTACACGTCCCCGTTAATGGCTCCGGTGAATGTCAAGTTATTCTGCAAAACACACACACATTCTCTGTCAGCCTTCAGATAAACTCATGTATGTGTGAATAATCCCGTCTGAGAGGACATGTTCCTCTCACACAGGCATGTAATGGTCCCAGGATACGAAGGGGTCACGCTCCGGTGAGTTCAGTCAGAGGCTGAACGGAGCACAAACACTCAAAAACACTCCTCTGCTAGCTGCTGCTGTACAGTGGGGATGTTTTCTGTTTGGGGTGAATAAACAAATCTGCTTCACTTTCTGTCTGAAAGTGTTGGAGGGAGGGAGAGAAATATGGCATGAAACTGTCTGTCTGTCTTTTCTCTACATTTCAGCAAATTGCAGAGTGTTAAAGCAACAGTTTGCTTCAGTTAGCAGACACACAGCTTGGTTACTTATGCTCATGTAGTGTCGCTGCCGTCATTATTATTATTAAAATATAAGCTCTTATCCACATATTTAAACTCCTCTGTGCATCTCCTCTGTCCCCCTCCCCTCCCTGTGGCAGTCTGCTAGCCTGTGTCTGGGGCCATTATCCTGACTTTTAACTGACTACCGTCTTTTATTAGAGGAAATATGTGACTCTGAATCCACACAGGAAGGAAACCATTTGGTTGGAAAAGTTTTAGGAAACAAGGGGAATCTTTAGATCCACTCAAGAGTCCATACTGGAGAGAAACTATGATTCATGACCAACTAACCTTTAAGGTTCACGTGGCCTCGATTTTCCCTGAACAACATCAGGAAGATCAGACTCTGCCTATAAAAGCACCCGCCGAATGAAAGTGTAACTCACAGCACCGAAGGCGACGGACAGCATCGTCTGCATCCTGCCGTCCTCCACCGTCCCCACCACGCCCTTCTTGTACATCAGAGCGCCGCCGGCCAGCGTCCAGAACTTCACGTGTTTGATTCCCACCGACACGAACTGGGAGTCCGAGTCCGGCCGGAACTCCACCACGAAGATCCGGTCGGGGTGTCCGGCTTTACTGCACACCTTGGACCCTGCAGTGGACACGGTGCTGTTATTATATATGATAATAGCTTCTACGCTGCTGGTTGATGTTTTAATTCAGTTCCTTTAATGTTAATTTCTACTGTTTTCTAATGTTTTATATGTTGTTGGCTGATTTAAATACTTTAAATATTGCTTTGTGTGGGTTTGATGGTGTTCATATCTTCATATTGTTGCAGTATTTTTGTGCTAATGAATGGTAATTGTTTATGAGACAGTCAGCCGGACCTTCCTGCCAGCGCCACACGGTGATGGTGTGTTCAGGTTCCACTCCGACAGACAGCAGCAGCTTCCCCGTGGCGCTGAAGTTAACGTAGCTGACGCCTTTAGTGTGAGGACAGCGAAGGATGGACAGCGTCTGTTTGCTCATCGCGTCCCACACATGGATGGAAGGAGTGGTGCCTACATAAAGATATGAGACATGAGGAGAAGAGAGGATATAGATTGTGGGGTTTTTTTTATGCAACGATGACAAAAAGTCAGAAGAAGAAGTTAGTTGGATGAAAACAGGAGGGTAACTAGCACAGCAATCAGGACAAAAACAGAGCAGTTAGAGGGATCAGTGCAGCTTACAGACACCCTGAAAACCAGACCAACAGCAACACAACGCACTGAACATTATCCACATCATCCAAATCAGTTTACAGAAGAAAACTGACTCGCTGAGACTCGTAGCTGTGAGTTTAGAGCCGGCTGTCAGAAAATAAAACCTGCTGTGACGAAGATAACGTGGATTTTTGTTGCTCCTTGCATTCAAACGTCTCTGCTTGTGGTCTGGTACTGTGTGGAAAGATTTCAGATGTGAGGATTTGTATGCAGCATCCTTCTTGTAAATTAGGGTTAGGGTTAGGGTTAGAGGTTAGGGTTAGGGTCATAAGTATTGTAGCTACAGAATAGTGAACTACAGAACAGTGAACTTCTTCTTTACCCTTTCAGGCTGTGTTGTAATATTTCCTTTGGGATCTGGGATGTTTTTACATTCAATTACAGATATTTTCTTTAATCACTAAGAATATACTAATACTTTAAAGCTCAATGTTTCCATATAAAACTTTGAAATCTCCACCTGTAGATACGTGAAGTAGGGGGGAAAAGTAAACTGTCTCTGCTGTCAACTGCATTATGGCATGAAAATAATACAGCTTTAATAAAAGTATAAATTAGCATGATGATGATCACTTCTTGTTGATTTTTATAGACATTAACTGAAGCCAACAGCTGCCTGGAAGAAAGGAAATCAATCTAAAAGCTGATGGTTGATTTAGAAAACTAAACATAAGGGTTCAAAATAAAAGTAAATGTGCCACATTTTATGATTTATTCTGATAGAAAAGCAGAGTATTATAATAAAACTGGATATTTACAGTCATGCTTTTTGGACACGAAGACCACTGCTATTGAGTTACTGCTATTTCTGCTGTTTCTGGGTTTCAGAGTGTCTGTCATGATGGGAGCGGCGGAGCGGTTTGGTTTTTACCTGGAACTTCACTGACGTCACCTGAGGTGTTGTGAGAGCGATGGTGACAAATGAGGCCAGCCAAAAAAAACAAAAAAAAAAAACAAACACATACACACATATACAAAAAAACAAACAAACAAACAAACAAACAGATGAAAACCTGCAGAGTTGTTTCAAACAGGCTGACGTCAGCTGTGACAGTAAAGACAGATATTTATATATTCATGGATGATTCTCGCTGATTGTGACATTATTTATTGGGATGGATTGCCATAAAATTTGGGTCAGATGATGAGTACTAATGACTTTTGTAATTGTCTAACATCACAAATCCTTAGAAAAAAAAATCCATAATCTATGAAAATGCAAATATATTTCATTTCAGCAGCTGAACTGCTGGGAGCGAGACGTCTCCTACTTCACTGGAGTAGGATTGGCTCCAAACTATTTGTGATGTCACAGATCCTGCTCATAGGCCCGCCCCCTAATAATCATACTTTTTAATGAGCCCAGAGAAACTTTCCACTTTCAGCAGATGGACGTGAAAACAAACTCTGCACGTACATCGTTCTGCAGAGTGAAGCTCAAACATCCAACTGTAGGACCATGAAAATCGTCCTTTATCTCATAGAAATGGACAGGGAGGGAACTCTGGTGTGATCACAGCTACAAAATATTATTGGATGGAGGCTACGTGGGTGGTGTTTAAATTAATTCGATCAAATTAAGTGTTTGTTTGAATTTGTTCAAACTTGATTTGTTTGAAAAAGTGACAGCTCTATCCAAAAATGGACACCATACAGAGTTATGCTTCACATAATAACATTCCCTTTTTTTCTCAGGACAAACTTTACTAACTGTCGTCAAAGTTTTCTGTGATATTTCCTCATAAAGACAAAGTTTCCTTCATGTTAGTGAGAGAAAGTAAAGCAGGCGCGTTAAACAGGAAGCAAGAGGAAAGAAAAGCAGGACTCATTTAGTAGAGATGAGTTAGTAGAGTAACACACTGCCATGCGTAAACAGCAACACAGTCAAACACACACACACACACACACACACACACACACACACGCAGTGTACCGATCTGTCCGGAGGCGATGATATTTTTGTATTTGGGGTGCTGGTTGACGGTCAGAGAGAGGATGTCATCGTTGTGTTCCAGGTAGAAACTCTGAGTTCCTGCAGCACACAAAGACACATAAACTCATCACTCTGACTCGAAAAGGTCACAGGTTTGATTTCCCGCCGCAGCGACTGAACTTCTTAAAACATATTCCTGTTTCATTTTGTGTTGGAAATAATGTGTTCATCATGTGTCTATTTTTATACTACAGCCGATAATAGAGGCATTCTGAGACAAAAGGTTCACTAAAGTTCACATGAGATCAATAGGGGACGTGTCATGTGTTTAAGATGTGTGTTGCCGTGGTTACCAGTGCTGAGACTGTGGACGATGGCAGTGGCGGCGGTGTGGTAGACGATGTCAGCGCCGTCGTTGAGGTAGTGAAGGTTGTTACGACAATCGAAGCCACGGAAACCAAACACGTGATCCAAAATCAGGTCCTACAGACGGAGGAGAGAAAAAGAGAACAGATAAAAAGGAGGACAGAGAGACAGACAGACAGGGAGAAGGACAGGTAGGCAGACAGACATACCTCGACCAGTCTCTTCTTCTTGGAGACGTTGTTCTTCTGGAGTTTCTCCGGCTGCGGTGCAGCTCTGCTCACCGGAGGCCTGGAAGATCAATCAGTCTATTAATCAATGGATCGATCAACCACCAATCATTCATTCAAATAAAAAAGCATATTCATATTCCAACGTGCTCAGGTCTGGAAGATGGACGGGAGAGACAGACAGGTGGAGGGACAGTCAGTGAGACACTGTCAGTGACAGGTCCAACACTGACAGTGCTGTAGTTCAGACAGACAGACAGAAACACTGAGACTGAATCAGACAGTAAATGTGCCAGAAAACCAAAAATGGGAGCTAAAAAAAACCAAAAAAAAAAAAAAAAAAGCTCAGTTGAGCTGCAGAGATGGTGACGGTTCTCAATGGGTTCCTCAGTGTGAGCTACCACTTTCAAATTATATTCATTTAGAGGACAGGTTCGCAATTATGCGTCTTAAAACAACAGTCAAGTGTCTCTATGAACACTGAAAGAGGTTTTCCTCACTGTAATCATTCCTCCTGTTCATAAAGGTGACGGAGGACAAAATCCACAGTGTCCAGATAGACATTTAAAGTGTGTGTGAAGCTTCTGTTCAGCTTCAGCAGTCTGAGTTAGTCATATCAAGTGGATATCTGACACATTTACAGTCTTTTTAGCATCAAATTCTCCTCTTTGTGTTTCCCTGTTGAGCTGCAGGTGGAAGTATAGAAACAAAAAGAGGAACTTTGCCACTAAAAAGACTGTAAATGTTGAAAGATATCTACTGGATTTGACTCATTTGTGAACCGGTCCTTTAATTCAGTGCTAATATTAAAAAAAAAAAAAAAAAGACAAACAATAGTTTTAAAATGACCTGCAAGCTAAGGACAGTTTGAGGTAATGCCAACACACATATACACACACACACACACACACACACACACACACACATACACACAATGCAAAGAGTAACAGACAGACAGGTGCACAGGTGTTACCTGGATCCCCTGGACAGCAGAGGGACAGAACCAAGGTAGAGAGCTTTAGAAAACACACACAGACACACAAACGTACAATCACAAGCATGTACACCGCTCTACAAACACACACACAGACACACACAGTCACACACACACACACACACACAAAGGCCTCATGCCTCATAGAAACCATCATGTGACTAGGGTTGTAGATGTGGTTATGGCTACATGGTAGTGTAATGCTACCATGCGGGTGACTCTCAGCAGATCTCTACGACCTGCAAGCGGAGGGTCACGTGACCGAGGTAGCACTACCACTAGCCTCCTAGCATGTTCAAGTAGCAATTTACTACTGAAAATGACGTTTGTTGTGTAAGAATCACAGTGGCATTGAGCTGTGTCCTCGTAATTATCTAACGTTTCTCTACATACTCTGCACAGAGCTGCTGGAAGGCGGCTTTCAGACCAAACACAGCCCTGCCTTAAAACAATACAAAGCGCTGTGTTGGTGTTTGAGGTAACAGTGAGACACAAATGGTTTATCAGATGCTAAAACACAAAGGTTTGTAATATCCACACATAGTATTTTACAACTCTGGAAATATATCACAACTTGAGCTGTTTTATCTGTCAATGTGACAATCGTGATGCACAAATATCATTTAAAATTAAGACTTAAAAACACACTGCATTTTCCTCTAGGCTGTAAAATAATTTATGCCAAGTCTACGTAATTCTCCTACAAGTACAAGTAGACAAGCTAGCAAGGTGGTCGAAAACTACCCTACGTCAGTCACGTGAGCCTCATCTTGTAGATCGTAGCAGCTCACCAAGAGTCTCCCAATACCATGCTACTGGTGCTAACTTTTATTTTTCAGGCTATCAGGCTAATATAATAGCATAGCTAACTGTGTTAACAGGCTAACATGCGCAGGCAATCTGAGAGTCATTTCAGTCCTGGGTCAAAAGCAAACAGGGTTGTGCCGAATAAATGTGACGAGTCCTGTTTCACATCTGGGGCCAATATTACTTGTAGTGAATGAGGCAATCTGCTGCAGACTGATTTGTAGATATCCTCACAAACCTGTTTAGTTCCAAAAATGCATTTAACGGGGAAGATATAAGAAAATAATGAAACTAACAACTATCTTACAAACTCTGTGACTGTGTTTTACAGCTCCTGTGTGGTTTCCCTTAAGGTTTGTTTGGTCTATGATACAAAAGTGCTAAACCTCTAAACCTTTTGCTTACTCGCTGGAATGGACTGTGAATCCTTTAGCCTGCACAATAAACACTGTGAACAATAGACAGTACATGTGCCAAAGGTTGGGTGAGCATTCCTGTGTAAGCCCAGTACTCATGTTAATGTTATGATCTATCACTAGGCCCTGCAGTGGGCATCATAAATCTGATGAGGCCTCTGACACCATTCCCTAGCAGATACTTGGCAGCATGACCTGACCCACTCTGTACTCCAGCCATCATCCCAGTTTATTTATCTCCACTCATCCAACAAACAGCAGCTAATTATATCAGAAGGTCTTTGACCTGACCCTCACCCAAAAAAACAGCAGATACTCAGCTGCTTAATCAGGCCTCATATCAGGTCAGACTGACACAACTGGCTTGCTGAGCAGCTTAATCTCATACTATGGCTTGCTCAGTTTTACAGGTCAGCATCACTGTTTAAAATGTGCTTCTGCACAATAACAAGTAACTCCAGCTGTCAGATAAATGTTCTGAAATTCTGACATTTAGAGGAGGAAAAGTAGAAAGTGTCCAAAAATTGAAAAACTCAAGTTAATTAACAGAAGAGCAGTACCGACAGATCGTCGATATGCCCCTTCTGAGCAATAGTGGCTAAAGAATGAAGCCTTTGTCCTCTTGGACTCTTGGATGGCACTTTGCCTCGTACTTAACAGACAAGACTTTCTGTGTTAAGATTAGGGCCCTCCCCTCCTCTACTGCCCCATCCACTTATGGTGTACCTCAAGGTTGCATTTTAGGGCCCATTTTATTTGCTTTGTATACGCTCCCTTTAGGCTCTATCCTCTGCAAGCACAATGTCGCCTTTCACTGTTATGCCGATGACACTCAGATAAACCTTCCATTGAATCCAGGGGTTTTCCAACGCTAACACATTCATCCATAATTGCCTCCAGGATGTGAAAAAAACATCTTCACCAACATTCTTGGTGCCATCTTTGACTCGGCACTGAAATTGGACAATCAGATCAACTCTGTGGTGAAAGGTTGCTATTTTCAGCTATTTTCAGTTGCCAGAGTGTTAATTTCCTCAAGGCTGGAACTTACTGTACCTGGGTGTTGGTAACCAGACAGAGAAACCAGTACTAGCACCCCTACACCGGCTACCTGTCCAGTACAGGACTGAATTCAAGGCTCTCTTATTTGTTATTAAAGCCATACATGAACCGGCACACCTGTACATTTCAGAGCTTCCCAGCCCCTACTCCAACTCTAAACTGTTCCATGATGGAGGCTAGTGGGTAAGGGAGATCGTGTCTTTGCGGTTACAGCTCCAAAGCTTTGGAATAGTATTTGGATCAAGTGTTCGCCCTCCATGGACACTTAAGACAAAACTCAAGACGTACATGCTTTCAATTGCCTTTGATTTCTCTTACTGGTTTTAGATTTTTACTATTTTTATAATATTTTATTTTTTATAAATAGATTGTACAAGTTTTATTCTGTTTTCTCTTTTACATTTGTGCACATATGTTGACACTGCCTTTTATTTTATCATTGCCTTTCATTGTTGTTATTCGTTGTTGTTGTTATTCTTTGTACTGCTATTTGTGATTTTTCTTTTTAGTACAAATATCATTTCACTACATACATATATAAACTTGACTTGACTTGCACTAGCGTTAGTGTTTGCCTTTGACCCACGACTGTTAGCCAGCTAAAAAATAACACTTCTTTCCTGCCTCAGGCCACATACTGTACGTGCTCGGTCAGGAAGCTAAAATGATATAATGACCTCAGGTTCCTCTAACATCTTTTAAGATCATCTTAGTTTGATTTGAACCAGCTTAGGGCCAAAATCAGTCAGATCACCTTTTAAAGCCTGGTGACACCAAAAAGTGAGAGTAATCTGCACGTCTTTGCAAAATATTTGGATACAGAAGCTTGATGATGAACTGCTGTAGCTGGCAAGCTAACCGCTAGCTTGCTGTTCTGTTTTCTTTCACCTGGCATTTTATTCTCCTTTGCACACCTCTTTGTTCAATAAAAAGTTATTGAAAAGGGAAAATAAAGATCTCTGAGTTAACAAGCTTACTAACAGTCACTTAGCAAATTTGTTCGCTCTTCTGCTTAGCTCGGTCGCTAACGGGACCATAAGTTCACACAGTTTAATCAGAGATGTATTTGTAGCATTGACACCTGTCTCATAACTGTCTGCAATGCAACTGTCTCCATTTTGTACTCTAAGGATCTATGTTTCCTCAAAGGTCAGCATTGTAATGATGGCTTGCTATCTGTTAATGGCACGATTTTGCATGGATTTACCCACGCCAGTAAATCCACGACTTGTGATTATTCCCACTGAAAGCATTTAATTCACTGGAAAATGTTTCACTTTTAAATGCTGGTGTGACTTGGCCTTTACATTAGAGGACATTCACAAGGAAAGTAAACATCAGGGACACAAGCTTAGTTTGGATTAGGCCACTAACGAACTCCAAAAAAGCCTGTATAGTAAGAAAAACAAAGCTAAGATGATCTAAGATGCTTCTGTGTGGAAACCTGTTTAAGTGGAATGAAAGAGTGATAACAGAGAACAAGTGCAGGACAGAAAACCAGGCTGTGGAGGGAAGAGGGAGCGTACCCAGACACCTCCTGGTAACACAAAAACAGGACTCCTACAGCAGGAGGAGGTGAAGATGGAAGACCAGAACAAGACAGAGGATGTGAGGAAGGAAGCAGGAGATATGGGAAGGTGGGTTAGATAGAGAAAGAGGCACAGGTTTGTTCAGACAACCGACAATAACATAAATGGCAAAATACATTGAAGTCAATGGTAATAATGTTGATGTGAGATCCTTTGATGGTACTGATAGTAGGGGTGTGTGGAAACTAATAATATATGTATACATAAAATCATAAAACTAAAGAATTTCCAGCTGCCTTACTGGTTTTAGCGGTTAAAGGAGGAAATTGTGGAGATTTTGATTGTTTAGCGCTATAAAAAGCATTTCGTTGGGGAACACTAAAACATCTGAGACAAAAGTTTCATCCAGCATGCATTGCGCAAACAAGTTCATTCTTGACCTTTCAGCCACACTTTATGGTCTTCATGAGAGAAGGGAGTTTGCTCAATTGTCAGCTTTCAAAAATCATGCCATGATTAGTTTTTACATACCAATTATTTCATATAAAGCTGACTAAACAGAAGAAACATAAACGAAATTATTTGGTGTGAGCAGCTTTGCCTTTGAAACAAGTTCTACCCTTTGGTCATGTGATCACAACTGAGCAAACTCCATCTTCTGAGGAAGGCCATGAAATGGGACTGAAAGATCCAGAAAAACCTAGCAAGTAGACCTCAAGTAATGATTTCAGATTTAGTCAAATGACTGATGGTGTGATGGCTGTTAGCTCTTGGTTAGTGGCCATCTCTTTTACATGGCTTTATGTGCTGTGTTGTGTGATCATTTGAGTTTAATTCTTACAAAACATTTGGACAATACCACAAAACTCTGAGATAAAATACAAAATACAATACGAAAATGTTTTTTGTAATTATATATATCCATATAATTTATTGAGATTTATCATACTGACATTTTTGCCTGTCTGAAAAGCATCTACACAGTAAGTATCAGATCATACTTACTTGACAATGCCCTGCCTCCAGGGGAATGCAAGTTAAAACACAACACAGATATTAAGAGTTTCTACAGGCAAGGCCAGGAAGTAGCAGCAAATACTCAGAAAGTAAGGGCACCATGAAGGGACAAAAATAAGTATTTGTCTTTGGGTTGGAACCCAATGAGGGTACAAACTGTATAAACTGACACAGTCTGTGTTTTACTGCTGTAATTTTACAAAAAACTATTAGAATCTCCTTTCTCTTGTACATAAGAGTCTATTATAGTTTTGCTAAAGCTAAAGCTCTGATTCAGCAGCCTCTAGGCTACACCACAGGCTGCTACTGTACACCAAGTACAATCTCATGTCACTGCTAAATAGAGCGAGATGTAGCTTAAAATACTGGAAATGGTGAGCAAAACATAGTAAAATTCAGAAAAGTCAGATATCAGTAAAATGTACTCCTGTATCATTTCCCAGAGGTGTTTCCCTCGCTGTAGTCCTCCTACCCCTCCTTGTTACCGCCAACGCAACTGTTCACTTGACTGAAAACACCTTTAGGCGGTATTTCTGGCAGAGCTGAACTTTGAAGGCTGTTTTCTACCCTGCATTGTTCAGTCTGGTTGAATGGGTTGGTTTTCCTTCTTGGTGCGATTCATTCGAGCAGATCAGGACACAACAATCACACAGAGACCCTTTAGAGGAGGTGGTCTCAGCCTGGTCACAGACAGACTCTGGAGCGGTTCATTTGTGGTAGGAATATGATCCGACCTCCATCTGACAGACAACAGGGGTGCAAGTTTGAGCTCCTGAAGCCAAGGTCTAATCATGGATGTATTAAGAAGAACTGGATACAGGACTCAAAGAAGGCGCCCTGTTCATTCCTATGAAAGTTGTTCATTGGTGCACAAAGCCAAAAAAATCAGCCTCCCACTGTAAAAGAAATAACGTGGATGTTGCTCACACTTCCTGACTTTTGGGCCAATAGAGCATGCTCACTGGAGACTTCCACTTGTTGAGCCGGTTGACTTCCGGTTGGCTCTCCGCTCCCTTCAATGGGAATAAAATCATTTACTTGTGCAGCTCTTCCAGACTTTCCAAATGTTATCGGACTGAATGGAGTCATTTCACAGGGTCTGTAAGCTCAAAAAAGTTCATTCACTGTTTTACAGCCGTTGTGTTTCCAATGACCATGTGGGGAAAATGCTTTTTGGGCCAGTGTGCATCACATGACGGACCTGGAAGTTGTAATTGGTTTCAGCCCGGCACACTTCCTGTGGGCTTGGGTCTAAACTGAACCAACAACAAAGCACTTTGACTTCTTGATGTTTGGGTAGATAGGTGCTTGTTCAGGACTTATGTTCTCGCTCCTGCCCCAGATACATCTGACCAATGAGAGGAGAGAACGTTCTCACCTGGATTTTAGTGTTACATTGTGATTCACTTGGATTTTTCTGAGTGTTAAAAGAAACTGAATCAAGTTTACCATCTCATCCACTGATGCAGACCAGAGCAAACCAGCTGAAGTAGGCACAGGTGCGTGTGCGGACCTTTTCTTGAGTTTTTTTTTAATGATTTTCATATGTTCTATTATTTAGATTTTAATAATTTTTTGAAAGATTAGGCATTTTTTTTTTAGATTTATGACGTTTGTTCCCTGCAAAATACATTTGTACCTTCAAAGTGCCCTTTGTTTTTGAGTGTTTGGCAGGCAGAAGCTCATTAACATTAACTGGAAACTGTTAGCGTTTGCAAAGTGGAAACACACAGCAAACTGGGCCAAGGTGTTATTGCATTAAGAGTCAGAACATGATTCACTGACCATGCAGAAGCCTGTGCATGCATGAAATATAAAAACACACAGATACATCCACTCGCACACAAACCCAGGCATATAGACACACACACACACACACACATTAGGAACACAGTTACTGTGACCACCAACGACACAACACCGAGGGCAGGATGAAATGATTCTTCAAATAAATTTGATTAAAAAAAACACCACAGCTCACTTCATACACACAGTGTCAGTGTTGGAAAGTCAAAACAGCAAAAGCAACATCTCACTGCAGCATCACCGTACACACTCTTTCTAAAACTTTACACTTTAAATGGTGAAGTTTAAAGCTGCACCAGGCAAGACTGTACCGTTCTCGTCTTGTCTTGCCTTGTTTGCGATGCTTAAATGTTAAATGTAGCACAACTGGGCCCAGAGAAACTAAAATTTTCTCCTTACTGTGTATCAGCCTGGGTTGATAATAAAGTTCCCTTGAGTCTTGAGGTAATGAACAAAGCTCAAAGCCTTTAACTGTATGAACCTCCTCAGTTCAGTTCAGTTCAGCTGTTGATGCAGCAGGACGCACCAACATGCAAAGTAGTCTGGTGGAGCTTTAAACTCTGGATCCAAACTGATTCGACAGTCAGTCATGGTCATGGTGTGTGTGTGTGTGTGTATGTGTGTGTGTGTGTGTGTGTGTGCTGTACATACTTCTCTTCAGCAGATAGCTCCTTCAGCTGTTGGTGAGGTTTGGTTCCTCTCATCTCTCTGATGCTGACGGCGTACATCTTAGTGGTGTAATCCACCGTCTTCTCCCGGGCAACATCACTGTCATAGCCTTCACACACACACACACACACACACACACACATTCATGAAAAGCATAGAGCCGAGAAAATGAAACTCTTTGGGGGATATTTAGTAAGGATTTTCAGCCCCTTTTCAAGTGCCAAACAGTCAAATTGTGTTTGTTCTCATCCAATAAAGGGACGAAGAACATAAGTGGCACCATGTTTTGTCTCCTGCAATCAATCAATCAGTCAGATTTTATTTTTAAAGCCCTTTTCATGCAAATACAATATAACACAAAGTGCCCAAAACAATAAGTAACTATGTTATAAATAAAAGAGTCCAGTCTGCTTACGTCTGCTTATAATTACTATTTATGTGTTTACAGAAATGATCTAGTCAAAGGACTTTAAAAGTCACTGATATTTTTGTTGAGCTGGCATCAAGATTTTTAATAAATCTCATCATACACAAATCTGCCTTCTTATGAGATCAACACACACTTGCAGATCTAAAAGTTTTACAATAGAAAACACTCATTTATGCAACATCACTTACCAGATGGTGTCCAAACAGCCCAGTATCAGGTCACATCTAGCTGCACTTTATGTCGCTATCTTGGTAAATAATCCACTAAATTAAAAACCTGCAGTGACGTAATATTTTGCACCTCTGACAGTACTTAATAAATGAGCTTCAGTAAAATCCCAGAGACACTCACCTCCGTCTTCCTCAATGTCGTCGTCCGACTCCTCGCTGTCCACGGCTGGTCTGTTGTCACGAAACAAAGGCCCCTCCCCCTCTCCGGTTGCCCCGCCTCCTCGCTCCCTCGCCCAGATCATCAGGGCGGTGTCGGCCCCGCCCACCGTCAGGAGGGTGGAGTCGTCCTGAGCCCAGCGGACGTTGGTCACCTGGGCGCTATGACCAACGTAACGCTTAAAACGAGCGTACTGTCCCTGCAGGGAGGAGAGAAAAAACACACTATCAGAGAGTTTTAGAGATTCAGGATTACTCAGATTCATCCCAGTTTTTGTGTGTGTGTGTGTGTGTGTGTGTGTGTGTGTGTGTGTGTGTGTGTGTGTCTCATACTCTGACGGGGTAGCTGAACAGTTTTAGGAAGCCGAAGTCGTCTCCGGTGGCGAGCAGCGTTCTGTCTCTAGTGAGCGACGCAGAGTTGATGTCAGTGATGTCACTGTGCGTCGGCCATATTCCCTCACAGCTCGAACCCAGAACGCACGTCCAGCTGGACCACTCGACCCGCTCCAGCTACACACACACACACACACACACACATACACACACAACAATAAGATAAAGACAGAACAAGTGAAAGAAACTGATAGACAAGGAGATATCAGCTGACAGTGTTGATGCACAAACACACTGACCTCAGAGTTTCTGATGGTTTGTCTCTTTCCTCTTGGAGCTTCAAAGAAAAGTTGCTCTTTGGCTCCTGTGTTCACCTGCAGCAGTTTACCTGCAACACACACACACACACACACACAAGGGGAAAAAAAGAACATAATCGACATAAAAGTGAATCAAAACTCAGACATCAGAACCCAAAGGAAAAATATTAACTTTTCTTTTCCACTGCTCTGTGATTTATTGGTGTGTTAATGTTTAATATAATAAATGTTCAGAAAGTATCCTCAGAGTGTAATGTATCGATTTAGATGTGATGTAATAAAGGGAGAGAGTGCTGCTCAGATTATTATTGTGAGTGTTCGATCGCACCGCAAGGAGAGGATATGAGATATGAGAGGAATCTTTTTCACAGCGTTTCATTTATTTTCTTTGTGCGTCAGAGATGAAGACTGAGATTTAAAAAAAACAACTGTATTCCAGTGAAATATGTTTGTGCTATTGTGGTCTTTGTGTTCATCTAACAGACTGCAGCTCAGACTTGTGTTCAAAAAGATGCAGATGTGTTGCTAAAGCACCTTTCAGTTAGTTTTATGTAAAAGATCTGTCGTACAAGATCTGACCTGAAACATTTCTTGCAGGTTTTGTTCCTCCTCATTAAACTATTTCAATAAACTAGCCCCAGAATATCAATATACGCTTGTAAATGTGCAGAATGTGTCCCCTTTTAATAAAGAGAGAAAGTATTATGTGCTACCTCGAGCGTCCCAGTCGATGTGTGTGATGTAGCTGGACGGTCCCTTACAGATCCCCACTCTCTTACTGCTCAGCACGTTGTAGATGTCCACGAAGCTGTCATGTGACGCCACCGCTAAGTATTTACCTGTGTCTGTGTGAAGAGGACACAGTTAGAATAAAAAGTTAGAAACACTGTAATGTCAATGTGTGTGTGTGTGTGTGTGTACCTGGGGTGAAGCGGACATCAGATATAGCGTCACGGCGATGGTGGAAGCTCAGCAGATCCTCCAGAGTGTCAGCGTTCACCACCAGCACGCCGCCATCGCTCAGACCAACCACCAACGCCTTCCCATCGGGAGAGAAGGCACAGCAGCGGCCGCCTGGGACACAATTACTCTGTCAACTTATCTTACATAAGTTGTTGTGAATTAATAATTTAGTTAGTTTAGACGTGTTACTTGTGAGGTGCTTGAGTATTTCCATGTGATGCTACTTTCTACATTTCAGAAGGAAATATACATTTATTTGACAGCTTTAATTACTTTTCAGATGAAGATTTGACACAATGGATAATATAACAAGCTTTTAAAATACAACACATTGTTAAAGATGAAACCAGTGGTTTCCAACCTTTTTGTCTTTTGACGTCTTACAAAAAGCAGTGTGTAGTCAGGGTCACATTTCACATGTCTATGAGTTGTTAACAGCTCCACCAAATAGTGATTTTTCCCTCTAAACTTCTCACATGCTTTCATTTCAATAAATGTTCAAATGATCCAAGATTTCAGCAAACATCAAAGATATCAGAATGTTGTTTCTTTCCTCTTGTAAACAGTAACAGTGAGTAGAAGGTAGATCTCAACAGGTTGATCTTGAATAACAACAACCTGCAGGATTCAGAGGAGCAGCTGCTGCAGACTGATAAGACCTTCAGAAACGTCACATTTCAGCATAAAGTCCAAAAACTGAAAACAGATTTGTGTATCAGAACGTGTTTTTTCTTCTTTCCTCTCCCATTAATCATCTCACGACCCCTCAGATTTATCTGCTGACCCTTTGGAGGGGCCCCGACCCCTTGGTTGGGAACCAGTGGACTAAACTAGCTAACTGTATATAAAGTAGTGTAAACTAGCTCCACCTCCAGCAGCTACAACAGTAACATGCTGCTCTAACACTGATGCTTCACTATTAATAATCTAATGATGTCATATATAATAATATATCAGTCAGAGGGACCAAACCACTACTTTTACGTCAACTCATAATACTTATGTACTTTTATCATAGTAGGATTTTTCATGCAGGACTTTTACTTTTTACATTGCTGTATTGGTACTTTTACTTAAATTGAATATCTGAATACTTCTTTCACAACTGTAAATTTCCTAGTGAGAAGTTTGGGTCTTTTACCACATGATCAATTTGTTGTTGTGGGGAAAAATCACTACAGGAGGGTGTTCCCTTCATCCTGAAATCTTGTTGTTGTGTCTGACATAAAGCTTTGTGTGTGAACATCAAGGAAAGTACATCTGACAATTTGGCCAGATAATGGGCAAAAAGATGTAAAACTTTATCTGACCTCTCTTCAGCTTGCGGACGGCCACCATGCGGTGATTGGCTGACGTCTCCCACAGTCGCAGGGTTTTATCGTCGCTGACGGTGGCACAGACGGGGAGGAGAGGGTGAGAGGCCAGACCCCAAACCTCCCCCTCCATATGACCCTACACACACACACACACAAAACATGTTAATCAATAGGAAGACATACATTTACTACATTTTGTTAGACATTTAACACAGGAAACACACATTCACAAACACATGCGCACACACACTACATTTATACACATGTTGGTATTTTTATTATCATTTTAATGATGTCATAAAAATATTGAAAATGCTAATTTTAATGGATTTTGTCACTCCTGTTATTATTCTTTGCTCCTTGTTCTTTCAATTTAGGGGATAATCATGTTCTAAGTTCTGGAAATACAGTTCCCATAATGCTCTCAGGGTATAAACGGGAAGTATAAGGTTGCCATTGATTCTGGCCTATATTTGTTTACATTTTGGTAAACAGTCTCCATTGAAAGTATGCAGAATTAGCTCTTACCTGCTTCTGTTTGCAGTGTAACCATTAATGTACAATCCACTATCACTGGATCACTCTGATACTGAAAAATGTGATGATTCTCAGGAAAGTTCTGCAGTTACAGTCGTCTTATATTTATGGAGGTTTATTCGCAATGAGCATCAGAGATGATGATGATATCCTCGGGAAGTGTAAGTCACACTGAATCTAAAAAAACTGTATCGTGTCTGTGTGTTGGGAGAAGAAGGAGCTCTGGTTTTGATGCATATTGTGGCTCACACCTCGTATCTCTCCCCTTTTTTAAAAGCAAATCTTAACCTTCAAACAGCCCTTTGAAGTTGTAAAGACCCACATTGCAGGAATGTGCTCGCTATGATGGTTTCACCTGGAACTGGTCCTCACAAAGACAGAAATAGGCTACAAACACATCTCTGCACGGCAACATCTAAAAGCACTCAAGTGAGTCACACAGTCAACATCACACACACACACACACACACATATTAAACGTGTGAAAAGTGTGAAGAATATTGATCTGTTCCTTTTTTATGTGTGAGTGCGTATGTGCGTGTCCAACTGCTCATCGATCTGCAGCAGACAGCTCTCCTCACCATGGCAACAGGTGCCGTACCAGACTACCAGACATTTTAAAGAATCCCTGAGGTGTACACACACACATACACACACACACACACACACTCCCAGCATCCCCCACCTGCACCAGCAGGGTCATGGGTCCGGTCTTGTCAATCTCCAGAACCTCCCCGTTCTTGGTTCCCACCAGGATGTGACCGTGACCCAGCGTGATGGCCCTGATGGACGGGTTGTCCTCCAGCAGTAGACCTGCACACACACACACACAGTTGTCATGGAGATCAATCTGTTGAATCTGGTAGCTATGTTTTCACACATAGCAGCAGTGAAACCTGCATTTACTGATTTTTTTTTTTTTGTCCTAATTTTCTTCAAAAACAACACAACTCTGACATATCATCACTTCTTAAGTTGATATGTTGAACTAGTTGGCACATCCAGCAGTTTCGGAGTCATGTTTCTGTCCACCTGGTGAATGTGAGTCCAATATTCTCTCTCTTCGCTTCTGTTTCTGCTCTCTAGCAACTCCTGAGGGAAATATCTGGTCTGCTGTGGCCCAAAACAACACTATAAGAGCGCTGAGAGTGAACTAAAACAGTAAAGAGAGCTAAACAACGAGCTGAAACTCACTATAAAGCTCTGTAAAGCTGAGAGGAGCTGCAGAGTCTCTGATAATTCTGTGTAGGTTCATCACTATGAGCCACAACCAACACATTAAACACTGTAATATATTATTACAGCCACTTTAAGCATCCAAGTTCATCCGTGACGGTTGAAAGCTCTGAAAAAGCTGGTAAAGGGGCCTTGAGTCAAACTATTTTCATGCTTTCATGCTTAGATATTTAACAGACTGAGGTGTGTGTCACCATGTGGCCACCTGATGGCAGTGTTGTATAGTTGGACTGTACGTGACAACTCCTTTTTATTTACAGGCTTTTAGCAAAGTCATTACATGTCTCAGCCAGGCTGCCATATACCGTTATATTCAGGATAAGTCGGGCTAATTAGAAATGTCATCAATTTACACTGTTTTTTATGAAAAATGTCCAATTAAGCTGTATGTCCACATGTTTTAAACAGAGGCGAACAGGCTGTATATGACTGGATAGAGGAAAGAAAGGACATTTTTTGGGAAGTGAGGGACATCTAGAAAGTGATTAATTATATTTTTAGGACATTTTAGGGTGTAAAAGGGTCATTTTTGGAAAGTGTGGACGTTTTTTGAAAGAAATGAAGTCTTTGGGGAAAAGAGGCCAGACATTTGGGAAGATAATTTGAAATACGTTTTTAAAAACTGAGGAAGTTTCCAGAGAGAAAGGACATTTTGGAAAGTTGAGGTTAGTTTGAGAGTGATATTTGCGGTGATAATAGGTGTGTGTGTGTGTGTGTGTGTGTGTGTACCTTTCGAGCCCGGGGACAGCGCCGCTCTCTTGATGGCGTACGTCTTCAGACAGCGGTCAAACATGTCGTCCCACAGCTCCACCACGCCGTCCTTCCCACCCGTCACGAAGCCCTGAAAAACAAATTATTTCCTTTTTTTTTATTGATTTCTCTGAGTTATTACTATTTAAAGTTAAATCAGTAAGTAGGGAGAGCAGATTCTAGCTCTGCTAAGAGAAAGCATAAACATGTCAGCTGTCCTCATGCAATAGTAATTCAGGATAACACGACTGAACATGTCAAGATTTCAGATTTCCATCTCCTCCCTCCCTTCCTCCCTCCCTCCCTTCCTCCCTCCTTCCTTCCTTCCTTCCTTCCTCTGCTGCGTGTCGACATCCTTCATTCTTGTCGTCCTCTCCTGACAGGTTTTCTTCTCTCTCGTCCTCCCACTCAGCCTTAGATCTAAAAATCTTTTTGATGTCGGTCTTGTTTCCTCTGAAGATTCACACAATTGATGCGTTTTTAAAGAGTCTATTTTTCTTTTTCCACTTCAGTGTAGAAATCCTCCTCTCTGCCACTCTGAACACTGTTAATAATATAATCATTCGATGATAAAAAACAAAAAAACAAAAACAAATTATTGCTGAGTTAAAACATTAATTTTCAGCTCTAATAGATAGATGTTTGTACTTTGTCTTCATGTAATATTACTGCCTCATGACTCACTTAAAGGATGGATTCACAATATTTTAAGTCAGATGCACAAATGAAATAGTTTTTTCTTGCCATAATCATTCCTCCTGTTCATACTGGCCGATTGGCATTAGTGCAAAAATGCATTTAAATGTTTATGTGAAGCTAATATGAAGCTTCAGCGTCCAAATGAGTCAAATCCAGTAGATATCTTTCAACGTTACAGTCTTTTTAGTAGCCAAAGTTCCTCTTTTTGTTACTATACTTCCACCTGCAGCTCAACAGGGAAACACAAAGAGGAGAATTTGATGCTAAAAACAACTGTGTGGACACACTGTGGATTTTGACCACATTACTTCCATTGAAAGCACATTTGAAGGAGATCTTTTAACATGCAGTATGAACCTCTTTTCACCTGCACTGGAAATATTGTGAGCCCCTCCTTTTTCTGATCTCTTTTCTTGAATCTTTTTCTTTTCTTTTATCTTAGTTTAAAAGCAGTTATGACGATGATGTCCAGTATTTTCAACCTGTAGTTTCAGTGAGTTCTGTTGCTACGCAGATCTCGTTCATTTGTCTCATAGACGATGTCATTTGACTCACAGTTGGAGCTCTACTGGTTCATATCAATGAGTGCAAAAACACCTCTCAGTATCTACTAATAACATAAATGATACATTTTATTTATAGAAAACTTTTCAATGTACTCAAAGATGCTATAAAACCAACTACAATTCAACAGCAACACAAACTACAGCCTCCAGAATACGTTGAATCGACACCTCTGTGAAACGGATTCAACAAAAACTGAACATTATAACCTTGATGAAGGTGTGATTTATTGCAGAAACGTTGTATTAGACTGAGTGAAAGTGATCAGAAACAAGGATTTGGTGTTTATGTGTCCAGTTTCTATCAAAGAAATAATAATATTAGGGTCTCTCAAACACATGATAAGGCTTTATCCACACTCCTGAAACCAGAATATGTTGTTTACATGCACAAACACATCACTGAGGCACTAATGTCAATGTAACGCTGCTGGCTTTACATTATAATAAGTGATTAAATGACTATTTTAATAGATTAATGCAGTGGCAGCATACATAATGTGTTTTTTTTGTTTGTTTGTGGGAGGATTGTAATTAAGACTTTAATATAATGACGATGGATTTGACATGTCAAGTGTAAATGAAAAGCAGATCCAGTCACTGTTCACATACAGGAGCTGCAGTATGTTTATGAAAGCAGAAAGCAGGATCAAGTTATTCTCAAAACAGAAAACAAAAAAAAAAAAAAAATCATGTCAGATATGAACTGACAAAGAAATTAGGTTTTGCGGATTTAAAGCAGTTTTTGGTAAATCCTGCCAGCCTCTCTATTGGCTCATCTGTCTGAAAATCCTGTTATATAAACAGAGACAGTCATATACTGAATGGAGAGAGTGAGCTGAAACATCGAACAGAGAAAAAGAGAGAGAGAGGAAGAGAGGGAGGAAGAGGAGAACAGATGGAGGAAGAAATGATGACAATAAAAAAAAACAAAAAAATCTTTTATGATGAGCAATACTGAGGATATTGTTTGAGAACACAGAGTCAACTGTTGGTGAGCTGTGGTGTTCATATGCATGTAGAAACCTTTAATATGTGACATTTGAGAGTCAGCAGGGGTGAGTTGTTGAAAGATTCGGTTCAGAGGAGAAACAATCATCACACATGAGCTGCAGCCGCTCTCTCATTTGAAATAAAAAGCTGCTTTACAGTATTAACCGTTATTACAGTCTGGAGAGGACTCTATTTGAGAAGCTACAAAATCTTCTCAACACTAACAATATATTACAAATTTACAACCATGGCTGCAAAACTGCTTTATTAAAGGTATTAAAGGACCAGAGAATTTGGATTGTTTCAAACCGTCACCCTCAGTTTGTTAAGCTTTGAGGGCTGCATTTGATACCATTAATCAATACACTTGTGAAATGGATGGCTCTCTCTGGTGTAGTGATTAACTGGTTCCAGTCGTGCTTGTCAGGGAGAGAGATATTGATTTATGGTGTTCCTCAAGGAAGCATTCTGGGTCCTTTACTATTTTCTTTATACATAAGCTCCCTCTGGGTAATGTTATTATTCAGCAAGATGTCACATATCACTGTTAGGCCAATGATACACTGTTGTATATCACTGTTTCATCAGATTCTTCAACAGTATCTGTCTCACTGATATCAATATTTGGATGAGTAGAAAAGTCTTTTGATCTTGTAGGATCAAAAGTGGAAAGACAGAGATTTATCCTATCCTATTCATATTCATTACATTTCCAGCCTCTATATTTATATTCTGGGGCTCTACGGGAATATCTTTGCATGATTAACAGTTAAAAACTCCTTATTTATCTTCTACTGGTCCCTTTATGCAGCCCCTCAGTTCTGTATAAATAACGGAAAATCACAAAAAACTGATTAAGTCACCTTTTTTAAGGAAAAATTCCTAATTTGATGACTTTGAGGCAAGATCTGAAGTTCTAAGAAACGTCTCTTTTGCATGTTTTGACACATATGGCTTCAGTTGTTTTAAGACAGACTTGGAAAAACTGTTAATTCGTCTAAGCAAAGACCACCTCAAAGATCTTTTGGCATTAAGACAAAAGATGTTTCCAGCTGGACCTGCTGACTTTCCTGATTCATGTAAAGCATCTCTTTCTTTCACACACACGCACACATCTGCCCTCCTCACCTTGTCGAGGGAGAACATGGCGAACACCGGTCCGTCGTGCGCTTTGACTGTTTTTAGCAGCAGCGGTTCCTTCCAGATGTAGACGTCTCCAGTTGCGGCACCAGTGAACACCAGCGCCTCGCTGCGGCCATAACACACCGACATCATGGTCTCCGGTCGGCTGACGCTCCTGAACGCACCACGCCTGAAGGTCAGACCGCCACCTGGAGGACAGAGAGAGAGAGAAATACTCGTTTGGAGCTCTGTTGGAGCTCATTGCCACAGCTATTAACATGAAGTTTAGGACAAAATAACAAGAAATAACCCACATAACGGAAACTACAGATTGTTAAATGTCAGATTATTTGCAGTCAAATATTTTGCTTACAACAAAACTGTTAAATATTAATTCTGGAAAATAAATGAGACTTTTCTTGGGTTTCATGAGCCTAAAGGTCATGAGATTTCACAGATGTTACACACAAGAGGAAACACTGAGTTAAATATTCCCAATTGGGACACTGTTGGGACACTGTTGCAGCAGCAAAATGTCAGCAAAGGACAGTAAAGTATAAATAACTTTATTGTGAACAAGTGGGGAATTAATTGCAACACAAACGGTGAGTAAAATAAAATATACGCCTGAACGTGGACTCCTGAAATAAATTAACAAAAGTTTTTTTACTGTAATACACCTGCTTGTATTAACTCCATCCACCTAACACCCCCTTTTAACATTCTTAAATAAAAATTAACATCCTAAAATAATATTAATAATGTTTTTTTATTTATGGAGCACTTTTCAAAACTCCTGTCACAAAGTGCTTCACTTAGGGCAGCAAATTAAAACTGATTTTATGTTTGGCACCGGCTATGGAGGCGGTGCAATAATTTACCGACTACTGACATAGAACAGGATTCTGTGCCAGAAGTTCACAGGCTGTTGGTCCAGACTGGTTTTCCATGTTGATAGCAGTTTGTTTTATTGGTACAGCATGGGTTTATAGCTGGACCTCTTGTAGACCACTAACCAGACATTTTGTACCATCATGTCTGGCATTTTCGTGCTGTTAAAAGGGACATTTTTTTTACCACATTTTACTGTTTTAACCCAAACCGTGAGAAGGTCTGGTGTATCACCTGCAAGCAAAAACATTCCTCCATTGTGAAACATTGGAATTTGATCACATGACCTTGTGCAATCAATACCAATGCACAATAATTCCATGCCAACAATAAACAGACTATTGATGAGGTGGAATCCATACCAATAACCACTTCCTTTAAGATCTGGTCCGTTTCAATTTGCTGCCTTATGTGAAGCACAGTATAAATAAGTTTATTATTATTATTAATATTATTATTATTGTTATTGTTATATTATTGTTGTTGATGTTGTTGTTGAGGTTAATGGCCCAACCTTCAGGCAAACTCTCAGGTCAAACTTTTCTATTCAAGGATTCAGATTTCCAAAGAATAAGCTCACAAAAAACAACTTTGCTGTAAGATGATTGAGTTCATACAGTATGTAGATACTTTTTAACCTTGCAGCAGTTAAATCAATCAATAGTTTTGTTTCCATCCACCTGTTTTTATGCATATTTTCAATTTGCACACCGAGTGAAAAAGGTGGAAAGCAAGTTTTACACTTGGTTGAGTGGTGGAGGTGTAGTGGATTAAAAAGTAAATGTAAACAGACTGAGGGACTTGGTGAATAAATGATGATGTACATGAATCATGTGACTTAAATGTCACTGAAGAGCTGAAATCATCAGATCTGCATAGAGCGATGACGACACTGTAACCTTCCTCATATTAGTACATGAAACGATCAGAAATCTCATTAATCCATCACATTTTCCACATGATTTTCCATCGTTTGAGCTTTGACTGCTGCCCTTGAGCTGTTTTCTCTTAGCACCACCGACTGTTTCCTAACAACCAACCAATTTCCGAATATTCACACAACAGCAGTTTTTTTTTGCAGATGCTGTTGGACTCAGAGTGAAACATCCTGCCTGCGGTTTTACCTGCATGTTGCCAGAACTTGATGTGTTTGATTCCCACAGTGACCAGTTTGTCCATCAGCATGGGATTACACTTCACCACAAATATTTTCTCCTTATGACCTCTGCAGAAAAAAAAAACATACACACAATTATAAGCAGTAGGATAAACACATGTACTACTGTACCCAAACTATAAATACTGCCAGTAGTTTAATCATAAGACAATAGTCATTAGCTGATGTCCTCTACTCCATCTCAGTTGGTAGCAATTTACGCTGTAATTTACAGTAGTATTGGTTGTGGTTCTTTTTGTTTGTTTATTTGTTTGTTTGTTTTACAGTTCCATGCAGTAATTTACAGTAGTATCAGTTGTAGTTTTTTTTACAGTACCTGGCAGTAATTTACAGTAATATTTGTTGTAGTTTGTTTTACAGTACCTGGCAGTAATATACAGTAGTATTGGTTGTGTTTTTTACAGTACCTGGATGTAATTTACGGTAGTATCAGTTGTAGTTTTTTACAGTACCTGGATGTAATTTACAGTAGTATTAACTGTAGTTTTTTACAGTACCTGGATGTAATTTACAGTAGTATTAAATGTAGTTTTTTACAGTACCTGGATGTAATTTACAGTAATATTGGTTGTGGTTTTTTTACAGTACCTGGATGTAATTTACAGTAATATTGGTTGTGTTTTTTTTACAGTACCTGGATGTAATTTACAGTAGTATTAAATGTAGTTTTTTACAGTACCTGGCTGTAATTTACAGTAGTATTGGTTGTGGTTTTTTTTACAGTACCTGGCTGTAATTTACAGTAGTATTGGTTGTGTTTTTTTTACAGTACCTGGATGTAATTTACAGTAGTATTAAATGTAGTTTTTTACAGTACCTGGATGTAATTTACAGTAGTATTGGTTGTGGTGTTTTTTACAGTACCTGGCTGTAATTTACAGTAGTATTGGTTGTGGTTTTTTACAGTACCTGGCAGTAATTTACAGTAGTATTGGTTGTAGTTTTTTACAGTACCTGGCTGTAATTTACAGTAGTATTAACTGTAGTTTTTTACAGTACCTGGCAGTAGCAAGTTTCTCTCCTCTCTTCCAGTCCCAGACTGTGATTGAATGTCCGTCATCGACTCCCACTGAGACCAGACTCTTTCCATCAGCTGGGTCAGAAAAAGAGAGAAAATATATCAGGAGGTTGTTGCCTTCTTCACATCGGAGCCATTTTCAGCAGCACAGAGAGGAAACTAAAGCTGGAGGACTGAGAGGACATTTTTAGGCACTTCAGAGATTGCAGATAGAAAGTACCTTTTACTAATAGAGTTGTTTCTAAGTATAACTCTGAGGAGTGGTGCTTTTACTTTACTGTCTCAATTTTCTACCCATGAGACTTAATACTTTGGCAGATTGTGTGATTTAAATTGCTGTTTAAGAAACAACAAGATTAGATGGCAAAAAATTCTGTGTAAGCTCAAACTCCAGTGTTGTCCTGATGCATATTAACTCGCTAGAACATGCCACTGTCCTGTCAGCTTTTCAGAAAAGCAGACATTTTATCACATCCAGGCCTCGGATATGGCCGGATTAATCACCTATGAGACCCAAAAGTTTGTTGTTGTGCCCCTAAATGGAGCTAAAATGGTTAATAAGCTGAATAGTTGATTGACAGAAAAATAAAACTTTGAAGTTGAATTGAAGTGATTTATTTAAGCAAAAATGCCAAAAATCCTCTCGTAGCAGTTTCTATTTCCTTTTCCCAGTTTTCCATAGAGCTTATGTGCTACTCACATCTCGTTCCTGATGTGGTTTTCCTGTTACACTACTCACTCACACACAAAAAAACCCAACAAAAAATGAGCCAAATATGAATATGAATCCCTCGTCAAGATCAAGACACACAAGATGGAGGATAAAGGACCTGTCAAAGCTCACACTGGACTTCACTTCTGCTCATTTATCAAATGATGTAACATGGCCAATATGAGCACTAGACTTTTATAGTCATTTATTACATATTCCACATATGGGTTCTTAAGTATTTTAATCTCTGTGATCAACAGTACTTTTCTTTCTTTCCTATCTACTGCGTGTTTATGGCGAGCTGCTGCATATAATTATCCTGACAGGTATAAATATTGAATTTGACTCGAGGGTACCTGAGAAGTCCAGAGCACACACTCCTCTCTGGTGAAACCCTTTCAGCAAAGAGAGACACTTCAGCGTCTGGATGTCCCACACATGGATAGCTGGGTCCCTCCCCACCTAAACAAACACATTACATCGTTATTATCAACACATTTATGCCAATTAATTAAACCTGTGACCAAAAATCTTGCTCCCATTTAAACTTCAGTCTTATTTCTGTCATCTTGGGAACAGTTCACTCAGCTCAGTGTGTGTGTGTGTGTGTGTACCTGTCCTGTAGCAGCGTAGTCCTTCAGCGGGTGGATGCTGAGACTCAGGATGTCGTCATCATGGCCGAGATAGAAACGCTGGCTGTGCAGCTGCCGGTTGTAGACCACACCCACCGCCGCCACGTGGTACAACACCTCCCCGCCCTGAGTGTAGAACAGGTTGTTCCTGCAGTCGTAACCACGGTACCTGCACACACACATGCAATAACAGCAGAGATATCTACTAGTTGAAGCAGCCGGATCTTAACTGGAGTTTGTATGTAGCAGTCTGAATGTCACTCAGTTGCGAAGTAAGAAGTTTTGGGCGTCACTGGTTCTGGAGGTTAAAAAAAAAAACAGTGACTCACAGTTTTCTCTAGTCTACATCTTGGATAAACATGAAACTCTCCTGGTTGAATCATCAGTAAAAAAGATGAACAACTGTGTCAGAAAATATCTGGTTCTTTGATAAAAAGGTCAAAGGTACTGTGGACATAAAAACTTCAGGGTAAGAGATGACTATGACTCCCTGAGTGAATTCTGGCAAGAAACGTCCAATCACAGAGCTTCAAATCTCATGGGGGGAAAAAAAAACTGATTTCACCATCTTTTACAGATGTTTTACATAAAAATGACTCAAGTGTTTATTCAGGCATAAAGAGGTGCATGTGTGAAACAGGTTATACGGATAAACTGATGAGTTACCCGTGCACAAACTGCAGCCGGAGACCTTGGTCTGGACCTCGCTGTCTCTTTAAAGATCCGACTTGTTGTTTCTTCTCTCGGCTTTGTTGTCTTAACTGAGGCAAGTCCTCCTTATACACCTGTAAATACACACACACACACACACACACACACACCACACATGCACAGAAACATTAATGTCTCGATGATTAAATCACTAAAGGTCAAGGTATAAGTGTAAGACATATCTAACACATGTTTTTACATATTTAGTGTGTTTGTTCTGGTCTGAATCAGTCAGTGACTTGTTAAACTCGGTTCAGGTTCTTTTCACACACAGAAAAATCCAAGCGAAACCAAAACGCATCCCTAAAAGCCACATGAGAACGTTCTCTCCTCTCATTGGTCAGAGGTGTCTGGGGAGGAAGCGAGAATATGGAAACAGGAAGGTTCTGAAGACGCTGCTATCTGCTCAAATATTAAAAAAACAAACAAAAAAACCCCAGCGTATTTGGTTGTACAGATTATTGAAAGAATGAAGACAATATCTGACTCCTTGTAACACCAAACAACATGTGGAGTTTTGTTTTAATTAAACTTGAATTTGAATTGACAATCAATAAACTGTAAAATCCCTCCAGGCTGCAGCTGCTGCTCGCAGTGCCTTGTGATTATTTTTCTGCATTGTTGATTCGTCTTATTAGAGCTGCAACTAATGATTATTTTCATTATGGATTAGTCTGTTGTCTGATTCATGATTTTTTTTGATTCATTGTTTGGTCGAGTAAATCAGTAGAATCAACAGATTGAAAACCGCAGCGCACATTTGCACTAAGAGACCGTTTTCTTAATAAATCTGTCCTTGAATCTCTGTGTTAATTAGAACATGAAGCCGAGACAGTCTGCTGAGTTTTACACCCTCAGCCTGCTCATTTTTCATGGAAATGATTCTGTTGAGAGTGTGTCGGCGTGTTTCAGCTGTCTGAGAGTTTCACACGCAGAGACTTTGTTCCCAGGAGGTTTTCTGGGGGGGGGACTGGCAGCACTCCACTCTCACCCTGCTTTCCATTTTTACAAAACGGAATATTTCTGAAGCGTCACGGTGGATCAGCGCTGTGAGGTACAGACCGTTTAACTGTGACTAGAATCCAGACTCGCTGATTCCTCCTCACGGCATGATAAAAATATATATATATATATAAACACACATTTTCTTCTTCACCCTGGGGAGGAGAGAGCTAAACATTAAAGCCTGAAGGCCTTGAACTCCAACACGTCTTCCCTTTTTACCAATTAACTTTTCATTTTAATTCCCTAACAATCTAAATACATATAAAAAACCATATTTACATCTCATTTGAGGTGCTACAAAGTGAGCGTGAGCGAAAAATGTATTATTAGAGTCACTAATTAACAACTGAAACACACATATAGAGAGAACGAAGGAAGGAAAAAGTCTGATGACGGAAGGAAAAATGAAAAAAAGGGGAACAAGAGAGGACGAGAAGAAGGACAGGCCAAGGATATGAGAATACAATAAATCAAATAATCACACACAAAATTCATGTTTCCCTGCTCTTTCCAATCAAACTTTGGAGCGGCTGATAAACAAACACGCTCTCTCTCTCTCTCTCTCTCTCTCTCTCTCTCTCTCTATCTGTCTTTGTCGTGCGCACACTTTGAGCTCTATCTCTAAACAGCACATTGTTGCGACACTGCCGGCGCCCGGCAAACAGTATTCGCAGGGACGTGGGCCAGGCAGCGGCTGGCGGTGCAGATAAGGCGTCTTTTACTATTGCCGTGGCAACCGCACAAACCCCCCCCCCCCCCCCCCCACCTCCTGCTGCGCTCTGGCTGATGGGGGAATATGAATGAGGAGCTGATACACTTACAACACAATCAGCTGATGTCCAAAGCCGCTCTGTGAAACCACTCTGAAAACCAGCTAAAGGTTGGGAGTGTGCGTCGCCGTGGCAACTAATCTAGACGGTTGTACCTAATCTGTAGGTTGAGGTCTTCATTTGGACACGAACGCAGACAGACCTGACTCAAACAAAAGCTACAATTATTTGTTTGTACGCTTCAAAGACACATTTATATGAATAACTGAGAGTCATATTTGTACCAACAAGTTCTAACCGGTTTAAAATCTGCGACTCAAAATACATTTAACAGCATAAATCTACTGATTTTCTTCGGTTCACTTGGCAGAACTTTTGTTTTTATCTTCCTTGTCAACAATTTGCATAAAACAGCTTCTTCTTCTTAGTTTTTCTTGATCTTTTTCATCATGACGGCAAAGAAAACCTCCATTTTTCTGTTCATGTTAGAGTTTAAATTCTCCTCTCGCCTCTAAACGCACCGAGCCGATACCACGTGTGCTCAGGATCCAGTCATGTATCGCACATATCGCACATACAGATCTGTGACCTGCGGCACTGAAACACCCTAAAGATTAGACCTGATCATGTGTAGGTCATACCTGTCTGTCATAGTTGATCTGTGTTTCCTGCTCGATGTCGGAGTCGAGCTCTGGGACGTCCGACACGTCGCTGTCCGACTCCTCGCTGTTAGAGTCTCCGTGACTGTCTACAGAGGAGAGACAGACAGACAGACGAAGCTCAGTTTGATCAAATTACATCAACTTTGGCCATCTCTACTTCCTGTTGTAGAGCACACACAAAATTTAAAGGACAGCAGCAGCACAGGATAGTTTCCTCTCTCAATGTTTAACCTTAGTATAGTAACAAAAAGATGGACTTTGGCACTAAAAAGACTGTAACGTTGAAAGATATCTACTTGATTTGACTCATTTGGACGCTGAAGCTTCATATTAGCTTCACATAGACGTTTAAATCCATTTTTACACAGAAGGAGGACTGTGTGGATTTTGTCCCCCATCACTTAGACCTTCAGACCGACATCAGCTCTGTGAATGAAATTCAGATGAAATGGGTCAATGCGTTTATGCAGCATTGTGCCAACACAGAAGGCTCAGCAAAAAAAAAAACAACAGACAACAGCGGTCATCCAGCAAAAAAAGTTGAACCGGGCTCAACTTTTGCCGCAACACAACCCAACGTCTTTACACAAGGTGCTGCATCGGCCAATCGCACGTGTGCAAACATGCTGTTTACCTTGCAATCGTCACAATAAAAGATAAAACTGCTGCTGTCAGGATGACTTTCCAGAGTGGTAAAATCCTGTCTGTGTGTTATAAACCACTGGACTGTGTTTTGGCTTCTGATAATCCTTTAAATGAATCATCTGTAGCTCCAACTAGACTTCCTGGATTATATTTCATTGTCTCACCAGAACCTTAAACACAAGTCCCCACAACTGCAACCTCTTGGGCAGCCTTACACTGTAAGGTCATCATGAAGGGATCTTCTAGCGGTCAGTGTGAACAGGAGGAATGATTACAGCAAGAAAAACAGGTCTCAATGTTCATTTGGGCTCCTGACTGTTGTTTTAAGATAGATTTGAAAAGCTGGAACCACTTCAAGGAGACCTGAAACCAACTGGCGAAGCGTTGTTTGCATCTGCTCGACTCATCGTTTCCCTACCTTGTATGTTGACGTCCGGTCCTCCGTTCATCACAGACTCGGGGAGGAACCTCCACTGGAAGAGGGCGTGGTCGGCCCCGCCCGTGGTCAGCACCCACTGCAGGTCATGTGACCAGCGGACGTTAGTCACGTGGGCAGAATGGCCGATGTACTTCTTGAATTTGGCTCCTTTTTTTGGGGGGGGAGGAAAAAGAGACGACTCACATTTAACAACAAAACAAAAGAGATGAAAGCGTAAAAGACAGAAAAGGAAAGAAAGATGGAGACCTTTCCTGAGACAGGGGAAGCGGTAGAGCTTAACGAGGCCGAGGTCGTCCCCGGTAACGAGCACGGCGGCGGAGTGATTGGCATCGACAGCGTTGACCTCTGTTAGATCCGAGTATTTAGGCCAGATACCGCTGACCTCGGAGCCCAGGACGCCGCTCCAGGACGCCCAGCGCTGACCTTTCACCTCCTCCTTACTGACGACCGGCTTCCCCACTGCAGCAGCGGGAGAGGAGAAAGAAGTTTGTGAAGTTAACTTTCGATGAAAATACTAAATTCACTTTTTTTTTTCATTTCTGTAGATAATGTTCCAAACAGCGTCTTTGCAGATTTTTATCGTCGACGATCTCCTTCAGCAGACAAGAAACGAGCAGAGGAAATGTGAGGACGGTGCAGATTCTAATCCTCCACGCTGAATCTGTTCAGAGTCGAAGCTGAGTGGGTTTCTGTTGGTGGACGTGTTGTGTTGTGTGAAATCTTGTGCGGAGACGGCGAACAGTCTGCTGCACGTCTCTTGCAGTCTAGTGTGTTTTTTTGGTGGTCTGATTCCTTCCTTCCTTTTTGTTCTTTTATCCGTCTTTCTCTCCCTGACTCCCTTTTTCAATCATTTTCTTTTCCTGAATGTTCAAATAAATTTAAGACACATTGGATGTGGAGACTCACTTGGCATCCGGTAGAAGAGGCGTTCTCCAGCTCCGTCGTTGCTCTGCAGGACTTTGCTGTCCAGAGACCAGTCCAGGTGTGTGATAAAACTGCTGGACTTACTGCATTCTCCTACCTGCAGGCAAACAGAGGAACACAGAACAATAAGACAAAAGTGAATTCATATTATGTTTAATTATATACATAAATCACAATGATACATCATGCATGTTAGCAAAGGGACACAATGGCTGTTTTCTAACTTCTTTAAAGAGGCCCCTCAGTTCAGCCTCTGTCTGAAACAGGCCGTTTTAGCTCCTGTCTCTTTAAGGCCCCGCCTCCTGATGAGCCCACTCTGTTCTGATTGGTCAGCTTTCAGGAAGCTTCCTATGTAAACAAACTATAGTAGCAGGATTTCACTACTTCTTTACTCACAAATGTTCAACTTCTCAAATCCATCCGTACATGTTGGAGCCAAAATAGGAGAGTGGACGACGTGTGCAACAGATGAAAAACCTTAGCAACCACCTTAGCAACAAATACTACGACACGGCAGCCATTTGCAAGGCTTGTTGAAGCCCTGACTTTTGATTTGCAGGCAGCACTTCTACATATATAAATAAAAGAAAACTTCTTTAAGTTAGGGAAACTAACTTGCTGACACGGCTCCTCTCCTACCTTCTTGTATCTCTGGGCGACAGCGTAGATGTCCACGAGTCCGTCATTGGAGCCGACGGCGAGATACGCTCCATCGGGAGAAAACTTCATCTCATGGATCACCTCCTTCCTGTCTTTGATGTGAACGACCTCGGTCATGTCTCTGAGACGGAGGGAGACAAACACCCTGTTAATACCCTTCGGTTCACGTTTCACCTATTTGGTCCGATTTGTTCATTGAATTACGACTGTGTGTCACCTGACTCTCAGCACCGTGAAGGATCCGTCCTTCATGCCCAGAGCCAGCTGGGATCCGTCCACGCTGAAGGCCACGCTCCGTACCGCCTCCTCCATGTTACAGCGAGCGATGAGGGCGTGATCCACCAGACTCCACAACCTGAAGGAAGCAGCTATATTTAGTCAGATACTTAACAACCTCTAACCTGAAGCTTTCCATAACCTGAACTTGGAAGCATCATAACGTGGTTGGAGCTTTTGTACATATGGTCTGGGGAAAGTTCGTCTTCCCGTTCTGGCACAAAGCTCTACATTACTTAGGAAACTGGCCGGATTCCACACTGCTGTCAAGTCCTCAGCTCGGTGTCCTCGGGGGGGGGGCAGGACAGAATACACTCTAAAAACTGCATAATCGCAAGAATGGACGCACGAAACGATCAGGACTGCTTCTTATGAAGAGATGCAGCGACTGAAATGTTGAGTAACTGTTGTTGTGTCTTAAATAACTGAAAGCAATGTAGTGTTTTGATTTTAACTGGTGCTTTCATGCACTTATAATATAAATTTCCTACTATTTATTTATCTAAAGTGTTTACTGCTGCTTCATTTTCAGCTCTATATTCATATTCTGGATATCTACTGGAATATTTTCACATGATTTACAGTTAAAAAAAAACCCTTTTTAACTCTCCTCTGATTGGTTATCCCCATCTTGGCTGATGTCACGGTTCTGTCACTGATTTTAAAGAGTCGTGACTCTAAAGTCCTTAGCTGTCCACCAGAAGTCCTCTTTCTTTTTCCTCTGTTTTGTGAAGACTGGACTGAGTGGGAGAAGTGTTATTTTTTCATCTCTATCTTCTTGCCAGTCAGTGTGTGGACTCCTTTCTCGTCTTGTTCTGTTATTCACTCTCAGTAAATACAAACAGAGAGTTGCTTTTACGAGTCAGTCTGTTTTCAGTGTTGCTCGGCTCTGCCAGCTTTGTGTTTGCTGCCTGGAAGAGCCCAGCCTCAGAATTACAGAGCGTTTTTATCATCGGCCTCGATCAGCCTGCAGTCTCTACATGACGCTCCGTCTGCTCCGACACCAGCAGCTACGTTAACAAACTACCGACACGAGATTCCTCCTTTCCTTTTTTGTCGTTTCTTAACACAAAATGTCAACTTCTCAAGTCCGCCCGTGCATGTGCGAGCTAGAATCCGATTTGAAATATGAGCGTGGACATCATGAACAATACATGGAGTAACCTTAGCAACCAAGGCTACTGAACAGACAGTCTTATTTGGGCATGTGTGACAAGCTGATGTCAAGGCATTAAAAAAATGTTAACGACGATATAAAACACTTTAATTCCAAGAACATGGAAGACAATGGCAGTTTATGTGTTGCTGTACTGATTCTTTAAATAACACTGTGAGAGGCGGCTGCTGTTTCAAAAATAAACCACATATTACAACAATAAATCTGCCCGCCGTCATTATCGTTGTTGTTAATCACATCAGTGCCGTCAAAATTTGTAAAACTTAACAGCTCACAGGAGTGTCAATTAAAAAATAATTAGATCAGAAAAAGTAAAGTCAGCAAAACAACCACAGCATCTGCATCTGTGTTGTTTTCATTATCACCTCTGTTTGTGTGTGTGTGTGTGTGTGTTTTCATACTGTATATAATTGGCCCCAGAGGAATCTCCTGTAACACTGAGAGAAAACAGTGAGCAGATGCAGTAGAAGTCAGCTCTTCCCTGTCATTAACCACCATAGATGATGCTCTTGAGTGAGACACTGCACCTGTAGCAGCCTGTGGTTATACTGGGCGGCTCCCAGTATTGTAAATCTGACCTGACAGAGCGGTCGTCGCTGCCGGTGACAGCCAGAGGTTTTTTGGGGTGAACGTCCAGCGCCCAGAGCTCGCCCTCGCTGTGTCCCTGCATGATCAGCAGCGGCTTGTCTCGGTCCCTCACCATCACCTGGACAGACACCAACACATGGAAATCTGAGAAAAACGACTTTATAACCGAGCCTGGACGTGATGGTGAACTTCTCAAGTTGCATGACGTAAAACCAGAATGCAGATGGAATCGCAACATAACTGCATCTCCCAGCAAACACTGATTCGCAGATCCAGAAACCAGGCTATATTTGGCTTACATGATTATATTTCAGTGTGTAGTTTGGACCTGTTTCACACTGAAATGTAATCATTGAAATGCTGAATAAACAACAGTTTGTCGGATTTCTTTTGTCCTGCAAAACCCTCAAATCCATGCTGACGTAATGTCTGTGTGGACACAGTTAGATTTAGGGTAAATATGTTCCTTATTTTACCAGTTTGTTTATGTAAATACTGGAAGCAGTTTGATTCTACATCGTCCAAATTTTAAAGGTCATTTCAGACAGAATGCAAAGCAAATTTCACCCAAAACCCTCCTAGAAATTACATTTATATACCAATAAGTCGCACTAGCAAATACATCTTGGAGGATATGTAATGTTGAATGAATTATGTTGTGCATTAACGTATCTGGCAAGTTGCAATAATGTTGATACTGAATCAGTAGAAATATTCCAAAATGTCCAATCTTGGAGTCTAATATCAGCTAATAGTAACTACAACACTATTAAACAGTTTTATGGTCATGTTTAGACACTGGCAGCACTTAGTTAAGGTTACAGAAAGACTGTCGTCTGCAGTTTATGAACATTTAACTGAAACCACCTTAAAGTGCAACAACGTCCTGGTCAGCACAGACTGATGCGAAAATGTGGTCAGAGAGAGTTGAAAACGTTTCAACTTGAGCAAAAAATGTGTGCTTACACAAATGTGAATGTCTCCAGTGGTCAAATAATGTGAGGTGCATTCAGTCTGAACACATCTAGTAATAATATAAATGTTCTATGTGGCGCTTCATACAGTATTTTAAGGGTTAAAGGAAGGGATGAGTGCTTTTGTTGCTTTATGAATGTCACTAACTGGTTACTGTGAGGTAAGATGTGTGTGGGCCAATGAGGAGTCAGGCGTTTATACCGGACCAAAATAAATCTTTAAAAATGTCTCCTCTCCCTCACCTCAAAGATCTCGCTGTCCTGCGTTCCCGCCAGGATCCGGTCGGCTCGCCAGCAGACGCTGCGAATAGACAGACCTGAAGGAGGAAGAGGAAGAGGAGGAGGAGGAGGAGGAGGAAGAGAAGATTTATGTAGGCAAGTAAACACAACACAATGGTCCCTCTGTGTTTAACTCTTATGTACTGTTCATATTCTGACCCTTCAGAGTCGTAACAGACAGAAGTATCCCTTCATTATTAGTCTCTGCTGCAAATTTTGAACCACAGATGTATTAATAAATACTGTATCAGGCGTTAATGAGTAAGTGATTAATCTTTCAGAGAGCAGTGATCATTCAAATTAATTTTACTGAATGAGAAGGATACATTTGGGTTTCATTAGAAGTGTGAAAACCATCAATCAACACTGCTCACATTTCTCGTTTTTTATCAAACTGCACAATCAATACAGCACTATAGTTTCTGGCGTCATCAGCATAACGTTTGACATCCTGCCTGCAGTAATTACTACGGCCACTAGATGGCATCACTGGACTGTAACTACAATATATGTTGTTTTTGGATGACTGACATGACCTATTGTGTGGCTTTTCTTGGGAGAACACTCTCTAATTTAGCTTTTTATTGCTTTCAATTGTCAAAATGTGCCAGTTAGAATAAAACAGTCTGTAAAGGTTTGACTGGTGTAGAAGCTTGTTTCCATATGATCATGAAATTATCACTCAACACAAGAAGTTTTGTTTCCTCATTATCACAACTAACATTATTCACAATTATTTCAAAAACTAGTTTATTATTACAGTTACAAGATGGAAGATTCATATATATATAAGTGACTGCCTGGCTCATTGCAAGCAGAGTGTTTAACTTTTTCTTTCCTCAAGACACACACTCGCACACCTGCTGATGAACGATGTTAGAGAGCAGGAGCAGAGACCGTGTGTTTTATTTTTACTCTGTACCTCCCAACCTCATCGTCAAAACTCCTCTTCCGCCAGCTTCTAAAACTTAATTAGCAGAGCCGTTCAGCCGCGCAGCACTCGCCAATTACAGCGTCTGCTGTCGCTGATGGCATGACTCAGCGTGTGATGTTTCCTGTAACTTTGTTAGAACCTCCTCCCCGGAGCTTCACCAGCCGAAGCAACCTGATACCAGAAGAGTTTATGACGCAAATTGGAAATAATTGGGGAAGTTTTTTTTGGCGGGGTTGTTTTTTTTTCCAACAGTGTTTAATAGCAGCAAGAAAAAGCGCCAGAAAGAAAAAACCTGACATCAACAAATCACTTATAAACGACCCAAAAAGATATGTGGCTATTAATATTCATCTCTGAGTCTGACTACATCAAGACTTCGGGCTCGGTTCGTGGTTTTTAACTGCAGCTGACAATGAAGATGATGATGCAACATTATGATGATTACCAAAATGTCTGTCTGTCACTGTATTGGCCGGCATATAAGATGAAAAAACTGGGGGTTGTCCAAAACCTACATGAGGCTCTCTCCACCTGAATAATCCCTTATGTCCCACGGTGGCATCGTTAAGAGACCTCAAACCTTTCCGACTAATCACACTGACCACAGCCAAGAAGACAATATTTGAAAAAAAAAACTGGAAAGACACAACAAAATGATGTAAAAACACTGATGCCTCTACAGTACATCAAGATCTGGTTACTCTTTCAATACATTAGCCTCCACTCAATCACCCCACCAACAGTAAATATACCACATTCATTATCAGAACAAATATAAGACAGGAAATAATATTTGGAAACGTGGGGGTTGTCTTATATTTGAGGACAAGCCTTAATGTTTGCGTAGTTTATTCCAGTCTGTTAGAGTCAATCATTAAAGGTGTTTGTTGAGCTCAGTTTAACCTTCAGGAGTTTCTGAAGGATTTGTGTTTGCTGCAGAGGAAATAAATTCATGATGAGTTGAAAACGAGTCCAAAAAAAAAGTCTTCAGACATCTTTACTGCAGAAACAGAACTGAGTCCGAATCGTCTGTCAAACAACGGAGAACAACTGCTGTCACAGACGATGAGGAGCTCAAACAGACGAAAAACAAACTGTCAAATAAAATGGATTTCGACTGCTTCCAAGAGCCTGACAGGAGAGAGTCTGAGTGTGTGACTGATAGACAGAAATGTGGGATTTATGTTCTGATTTAATGGAAGTATTTCACTTTTACAAGGAAGGGGAATCTCTTCTCATGTAACTGATTTAATGACATAATTAGACTGATAATATCTCAGGATGAGTGTGATTGTGTCTTTAAAAAGTCTTTGGAGCTGTTTGAAAAAGGGGGAGTCATCATATATTTGAGCCAATACTGTATTCAGAGAGTAGTGAATAAGTGAACGAGGCAGGTCCAGCTGATGGGAATGTCAGGTTTGCAGATATTTGATCATAAACCAAGGTGCTAGCATGAAGGAGAGAAACAAATTTCATGGTAATACATTCAGTAGTTCACTAAGAAGTCCAAATATGAACCTCGTGATGGCGCTAAATAAAAGCCAAAGCCATTGGGATTCATCCTCTGGGCGCCATGAATGATTGTACCAATCCATTGAGTAAATGTTGAGATGTCTTACAGTAAAAGTGTAGAAGAGCATGAATCATTATGAATAGAAAAGGACAATCTATCTATCAAGTAAATGTTGTGATATTTCACAGGATAGGTGAAAACTTTGAGCTGCTGCTGGTGTCGCTAGATGAAACATTAGTTACTGAGATTCATCCTCTGAACACAACAAATATCTGGAGCAATATTTCATGGGAATCCATCCAATAGTTGTTGAGATATTTGAGTCTGGACCAAAGTGATGGTTTGACCAACTGACTGATCAGGCATTTCCATCCATATAACCATCATGGCTAAAAAATAGCACAAACACCTTCTGTTTCATACAATCTATCATTCTTACCTCCAGAAAGAAAAAACAACAGGGTTCAACCTTTCCTGTCCTTTAACAGGTTCAGTTCCTCGAAAGCCCTTCACTTCCAACTTCTCCAAAACGAGGTCATTTCCAGCTCCAACTGGGAGCGGCGATGACAAAACCTCTCGTCTTTACTTTTCTAACTTTCTCCTCCGGAAATCTTCAGAGGGGAAGCGTAAAAAGGAGGTCAGAGGGCTTAATGACTCACCCCCCGAGCTTCTCCTAGGAGAATTCATCTCTGCCTCCTGGTGGGGAGCAGTATTTACAAGTGAAAGGGAGGAGAAGGGTTCAAACATTCAGCACCGCCTCTGGGTTTTTACCCAAATCAGGTCAGTTCCCGTCTCCTATTTAAGACAGAAGATGACAAATGTTTGCATCTCTCTTCTCCTCGTTACTGAAAACTTCTCCTCACACACCTTCGAAAAAGAGAAACAAAAAAAGACTTCTCTTTAAATATGTTCAAAAGGAAACGAGGAGTGAAAAGGATTCAAGCTTTGAATTCAGACCAAAAAAAAAAGAAGCAGCAAGACCTTCAAATGACAACAAAGGAGTCTTAGATTTCAAAATGACCTTTTCTCTTCTCTTTATCCATTTCTTCAGGGGTCAGAGGGGAGGAGAGGAGGAGTTTTTGCCTTTAGAAAATAGATATAGTGATATTTAACTTTGGTGGGTTTATCCAGGTTTAATGATGTTTAAATAGGCAGTCAGCGTGTGATGGTGGGCATGGAGACAGAAAGGCCAGAGCTCTCATTAACTGGTTTAAAGGTCTCAAACACACAGAAAATAGATGATTAGTGAAGTCCAAGTCTTTGTCTCACACAGTTTATTGTCCCCGTCTTCCCTTTGGTACCACTTACTGATGAGTCACCCGTAATGAAGCATTAATTAACGGCTTTATTAATCATTTACTTTATGCATCGTGTATAGTATTGTTCAATCTTGCTATTTAGAAATCAAGTCTGTCTTAAAACAAACAGTCAGGAGCCCAAACGAACATTGGAATATACTTCCACCTGCAGCTCAACAGGGAAACACAAAGAGGAGAATTTGATGCTAAAAAGGCTGTAAATGTGTCAGATATCCACTTGATATGACTAACTCAGACTGCTGAAGCTGAATAGAAGCTTCACACAGACTTTTAAATTCATTTTCTGCACAAAATGACTGTGTGGCTCTGAATTAAACTGCCTCCTCGATCATTTTCTAAATTCAGTTTGAGATTCTGTCTTATCAGATCTTTTAACCTTGAGCCATGAGCTCCTTCAAAAGGCGGTTCAGATATGTGTCCGACATGTGGGTCAAAAAGAAAAACCCAGAAAGAACAAGCCTGATATGAGACGATGCCAGAAATAGCACTTTGGCCTTCTTGGACTGTGCAGCACACACTGAGGAGGAGGAGAGAAGCCTTCACATAGAAGTATACAAGAAACCCACACACAAGAATTAACACTCACTCTTTGATGCTCAACGCCCTCTGAAACTCAAGCTAGGGGTCATCAGAACCCTGCATCACCGGGCTGACAATGTTCCCACAGGTACAGAGACCAAAAAGAAGGAGCACAAACACCTCAAAGAAGCCCTAAAAGCTTTTGGCGAGAGCAGAAAGATCCAACGAGAACACCAAAAACTGCAGGCGGAGAAGAAAAGACGCTGGAGTATCAGAGAAACTCGGCTCAAGAACTTAAAGTCTGATCTGCAGCGTACCTTTGTATCCCTGCTCGGCCTCTCGCAGGTCGATCTTGGTGATGGGTTTGAAGTCGAAGTCCCACAGGCGGATGCAGCCGTCTCTGCCTCCTGTGGCAAAACCTTCCTCACAGGAATACATGCTGAAGATACCAGCCTGCACACACACACACACACACACACACACACACACACACACACACACACACACACACACACACACAGAGGAGGTTAACTCAACTTGAACCGTCTCTACTTCCCGCTGCTGCTGCTGCTCTCCCTCAGCAGGCGTGGGACTCACCCCGTGAGCAGCCTGAACCGTTTTGATCAGGTTGAGTCCCTTCCAGACATAAATGTCCCCGTTGAGAGCCCCGGAGTATGTGATGTCATCTTTAGCCGACGCCACACACAGGATGGTCTGCAGGTCGCCCGTCTTCCCGAAGATCCCCCTCTTCGGAGTGAGAGCGTTACCACACAGAGACCAGAACTACAGACAGAGAGGAGACAGACATGAACCCTTTACATTAACATGTCGGTCTCATGTCTCACTTTTATATAAACGTCACGAATCAGTCATCATCAGTGGAAACATTGCTGAAACATTGCGAACAAAAGTCTGAAAGCAGCACAAGGTCGAACATGCCGAGAAGTCTGCAGCCACATTAGCGGGTGATGGATCAGTATTTAATTGGAATAATGTAAAACCAGGAGGCATCACCATGAGATCAAAGAATTCAAAATATACATTTCTTTTGGTTTCTGATAGTTTTTTTCAAAGGAGAAAGCAGGACAGAGCAGATGTGTAGCTGTTTAATTTCAGTTGGACTGAGTGTTTATTATCTCAGTCTTCATTTCTGATGCACAAAGAAATTAAAATCAGTCAAATAAACGCTGTGAAAGAGACAGTTTGGAGCCCCAAAACCCCTCGTATAACCATGTATGTGTGAGATAACAGGAGCTGAGCTGAACCTCCTGTCATTCAGTGTTAGTTCAGGCGTCACTTTATAAAAACAGGCAGCAGAATTCGCTCTGTAACAACGTTCATTACGACTTCAGCAGCAAAATAAGTTTTAAAATCCATCAGTGACGCAGCCGGACGGAGAACAAAACAGCTGTTTTCTTCCTCCTGATCACATTTCCTCTCTCTCGCTGTCTGACTCTCAGCTCTTTCCGTAAACGTCCCGTCATGTCTGAATGACAAAAAGTCACTTCATCATATAGAGGAATACGCCGCCAATGTTACACATCCCATGTCTGAAAAGGCTTTAAAAGTGTGTTACCTTGATGTGTTTGACTCCGCAGCTCACCAGACGGTTCTGTTGAAACGAATCCCAGCAGATATCGAAGATCTGGAGGACAGAGGAGACGGTAACACACACACATAGAGTCTGTGTAACACACACACACACTCTCTCTATCTCTCTCTCTCTCTCTCTCTCACTCTCTCTCTCACCCTATCTGAGTGTCCGGTGGCTGTAGCCAGGATCTTCCCTCTCTTCCACTCCCAGATACACACTGTGTTCTTGGCATCCAGGCCGACCGAGGCTAACCGCTACAGAGGAGAGAGAGAGAGAGAGAGAGAGTTATAATCTCAGAGGAAAGACAAACATGAACAGATAAAGTGTGTTTTCAGAGTAAACTACCAGTGTTTTCCTCTTTACACACACAGTAATGTAAATAACTGCATTTACTCAAATACTGCACTTAAATACAAATCTACTTGTGTTATTATTTGCATTTGTAATTTTACTCCACTACATTCTACTCATAGTTATTTTTCAGATTAAGATTTTGCATAAAATTACATTTTATTTTAATATTCTAACTATTGTTTAAATTGTCTACACTTACTTTGAGCTGCATTAGTGTGTGAAACGTACAATTAAAGTGTATTATTCTATTATTATAAAGAAAAATACACTTATATTTGTATATATTATTATATTAAATAGTGTATAGTATATCATATTGGTTCCACATTGATGAACTAAAGCATTCAAATGCTCTTACATGTATTTATTAGTGATAAAAAAAAACAATCTATATAATAATATAACACTCTAAAAGAAGCCGGTCTGCATAATGAGTCCTGCAGCCAGTGTGACTCTGATCAGATGTATGAAGTGCAGGACTGTGAGACTTGGAAATCCCAGCCTGGGGTCGGCTTTACACCAGCTTTGGTTCACTTCTGGGAAAGATTCAAGTCTGCAGTGACTTTTCAAGGGAAGATGCACTTTAGAGAGCAGAGTATCCCCCTCTGGTTCAGACTTACTGGAGCAAAGTCCGTGAATGTTTTTCAGATGATCATTTACTATATTAGGTGACCCACTAATTGTGTCAGACTGCGTCGCTCCAGCTTTGACCCAGACTGGTGTAACGATCTTGTGGAGACTCTGAGGGAATCATCTTTTCATGAATGGATTACTCTGCTGGGTCCTGGTCGCCTCGTTCAAGGAAATCTCATTCAGAATGAGACACAGGATGGATCAGAGTGTGTATTTTCCCTAAACTTAACCAAATAAAAAGTGCCCAAAGTGTTCAGTATTAAATAAATCAGACTTTAAGGCTGCCACTCAGGATTATAATCATTATCCATTAATCTGCATATTAGAATTAAAGACGCCCGTTATATTTTCTTAGAGCTCAAGCTGACGTCTTCAAATGTCTTGTTGTGTCTGATAAACACTCAAAAATCCAAAGATATTCAGTTTTCTATCATTTACGACACATAAAAGCTTCAAATCCTCACATCTGAGAAGCAGAAACCTGATCGTTTTCCTTCAATAAAATCACTAAAACGATTATTTGATTATCAAAATATAAGAAAATACGGAATAAATGTTGAAAACAGAAGTCAGAAGTCGTCTGCTCGTCTTCCTCGTGTGAACTGGAGAACTTTTGATGCTGATTGGAAACGTTTTAGCAACACTAGTGCAGTAAACATGCAGTAATAAAAAACATATTCAGACTCTGTGCTCCGACTAAATAATAAATCATCTTCACCCAAAGTCTGAGCGTTTGATTTATTATTTAATTGAATTTATGATTATTTTATTGATTGTGCATTTACTCTGATTTACTCGGGAGCTGTTAAGTCAACGGCCAGAAGCAAAAACTGCCGACGCAACAGTAAAGATAAATTACTGAGAGTCACTTCTCAACTCACTGTGATTTTGTTTCTGGGAATATTTCAGGTTCGTCCTGGACTTATTCCCATTGTGTCTGATATCTTCACAGAAATATTATAAAACTACACATAGATTTCTGAAGAACAAATAAAATGTTGACCTTAAATGTTTCTGTTCTTCAAACACTGACGTAAAGATGAGCTCATAACAATAGTTTCATGTTATTAATGACACACTTTTCTCATTATTCCTACAAAACAAAATGATTCCATTTTATCAGCATATCATTTTATCTTGTTTTATGGAAAAACACTCTCAAAATGAACTCGTTAAACTTTATAACCAGCTCAAGAAACTTCCACATGTCGTTAAAACAGTAATATTCCAGCACTGCATCAGCGATGCGATGCTTTGTTGTCGTTTCTTTTTTTTTTTCTACCTTGAAGGTTTTCTGAGGTGAGGAAAAAGAAAGTGTTTCAAAGAAAGCAGCGATCCGCCTCCAGACCGACACTCTAACCGCTCGCTGAGCAGACTGAAGCACGGAGGAAAAAAAGAAACTGTTCATTTACGCAGAGCGCCGCCCACTCACGGCCTCGCAGCCACAATCGGTTTATATGTCGGTCTCTGAGTTTTGTTTCTCTTCTTCTTTTTTTTTTTTTTTTTGTGAACCGCCACAGGTTGGCTGACATGTTGCGGGGGGAGGGAAACCAAAAGAGATGGAGGGAAAAGTTTTTTTTTTTTTAAGTGATCAGTGGAAACCGGAATGGAAATAAAAGATTTTACTGTCTGTCTGCCTGAACCCTCCTAATGATGTCGAGTCTGACGTGTTTGTCACACCGCCGTCAGATATAAACTCTATAAACTCGCTGCGACTCCGAGAGTTTGTTTCGGTGACGTTCAAAACCAGACAGTCGGTAGGAGGAGGGTCACGATGTCATACACAAGCAATACTCACTATTTGAAAGCTTAATTAGATAAGAATGTGTTAAGCTTATGTTTAAAAAGGAGATACAGTTGCATAAAGATGGTTTTCTATGTTTTTTGTTGGATCCAAACCAACAATGAACTGTATCGAACCCTGATATATCTTATTTCCTCTGTGCCGTTGTTGTCCAGAAACCTTTTAAAATCATGTAAATGAGTCACAGCGCTGCTCTGGGTCACATGTTCCTTCATCAGGAAGAGATTGGTCACGTTAGTTTGTTTAGAAACGACTATGAGGCTTAATAACAGCATCACGTTTTCAGTCTTAGACGTAGATTTCCTCCAGGGCTGTAAGTAGAAATGCAATTTTGGGTTCCTTTTTTATGTTTTATTTATTTATATATATATGTATAGATATAAAAAAAAAGATATATATCATTTAGATAGAGATAATCAATAAGCCCATCTGTGCTCTCTTTCCTCTCCCTTCCTCTCCCTTTGTTCGATTTTTTCCTCTGCAAATAAACTTCAACTAAATTGAGTCAGATGTTATAAAGTGAAAATGTGAGTTCTGCCTTTGATTTTTCTTTAAGTCCTCGTTACTCTGTGTGATTTTTGTCGGGGGGCGGTCCGAGATGAAAGTTGACGATCGTGGGAGAAATGTGGTGAAATATTCGCTCGTAGATCCAAACTCCGTTGCTCCTGATCTCACGGCGAGATTCATGATGGATGATTTGGAGCTTTGGAGACCAAAAGACAGCCCGAGGCAAAACTCTGACACAGTCAGAGAAATTTAAGACCAAATTCTGGCTGCTGCTGCTGCTCGGAAACATTGTCTACCACACCAACCAATCAGAAAATGTGACGTTTTTTAAGTGCAGTTTTTTTTTTTCTTTTCTAAAGTTTAACACAAACGAAAAAGAAGTTTGTGTGACTTGATCTGACGACGTGTCTCTGCTCTCATCTACTGTCCTCGTTTCCCCGCAGGTTCACCTCACAGTGGGAGTTTAGCCGTCTGGCGCAGTGTGACGTGTAATAAACTCACACGATCGGTGTTGTTGCACAGTCTGAAGGTGGCTCGTGTTCATCAGGTGTGATGCATCTCGCTCTTTTTAAGCCTCTCATTGAGATTAATAACAATCATCATCATCATCCTGCTTAGGTTGCTCTTTGTTGCCTTTGTAGTTTTCCATCAGTTCAGTTCAAGTGTGTGTGTGTGTGTGTGTGTGTGTGCATTACTCATCTGTGACCTTGAGGTTGATGCACGAGTATCCGTTAATGACAAAAACCATCTGTTGGACACACACAGCCACACAGGTCTGCTGGCTGAGTCAGACTCTGCATCATTAATCATGTGCTGTGAGTGTGTGTGTGTGTGTGTGAGAGAGAGTGTGTGTGTGTGTCACCTGTCCGTCAGCGCTGAAGGCGAGGCAGGCGATGCCGTGTGTGTGTCCGTCGCGGAGCAGCGAGACGGTCTGAGCGGTGAAGGAGTCCCACACACACACGTAAGGATCCTTCCCCACCTGACCCGTCGCCACCAGGGAGCGCTCCGGGTGCAACGCCAGGCTGAAGAGGGGGGGGAGACGGGAGAGGGGAGAAGGGGGAGGGGGAGAGAAGGGGGAGGTATAGAGTGGTGGGTGAGAGATAAAAGGAGGAGGAGAAAAGGAGGGAAGATGAGGAGAGGATGAAAAAATTAACATATTTAACATTCCTGCATTTGCAAAAAAAACATAATAAGGTTGTCGTGATTTTCTTGCAGCAAGGTGTCAACATACAATAAAGAATTAGATTTAAACATACATGTTAACACAGACACACATGCATGTACGTCCAGCCTCTGACTTTTTCAGAATCAACTCTTAACTTAGTAAATCTCAGGTTTCATCCTGACCAACGTTCCTCAGATTCACAAAAATGTTCCCAAAGAGTGAAAAGAAAAAGAATTTTGAGGTTCCTGCTGTTAGAAACCAGCAGACACACATTTATCATATTAGAGAAGCTGAAACAATTATAAAATACTGTATGAATCCATCAGAGCAGCGACAAGAAATGAAGAGGGAACGCTTTGACGTAAAAAAAAAATATGACTTTCTAACCGCAGTGAGTTTTATTTTTGTGTCTGTTAACTCATGGAGGATGAAGCATGGCATCTGTAAATAAATGAGATAAAAACTGAAAATTGATGTTCATCCCCTTGAAGCAGCTATAAACAATATTTTTTTTTATAACTCCACTGTCTGTAGTGGAGTTATAACTTCCTGCTGCAACTCTCAGTGCTCTCATAGTGTCGTTTTGGGCCGCAGCAGGCAGCAGAAGACGCTGTAAAAAGCCGCTGTACACTTCCTGTTCAGCTCCAAACAGTTAGCTTTAGACTAGCTGGTAGCATTTAGCAGCTAAAGAGCCAGATATTTCCCTCAGGAGTTGGTTAGAGAGCAGAAACAGAAGCTAAAAGAGAGAGAAGATTGGACATAGATTCACCAGGTGGACAGAAACACGACTCAACATAAATGATAATGTTGCTCTGTAACTGCTGGATGTGGAAATAAACATCTGTCTGTTTCAGAAAAGCAGGTTTAACAAACTCTGAGTTGATAAACCCCAAGATGAATCAGCTCTGATTATGTTCACTCTGAGTTAAGCTCAAGAGTCATCATCAACGGAGCTCCAATACTACGATTCACCATGACGACAGGTAAATAAAAGGCGGAGCCTCCATTTGAATCCAGTGGACGTATTAATGTGTATGCGGACGATGCACGTTTATATTTAAAAGAGCCTAAAAAGTTAATCAATAAGTTAATAGAACACAGATTTATTGAGTGTTTTGAATGTGCATCAGGCTGCAGCTACATTACGTTTTAAATATATTTGTTCAGCTTTAATCTGACAAGGAGACGAACCACAGGAGGCGGCAGCGAAAGGATGAAAAATAGAGTTAAAAATTTAAAACATATAGAGATCAAAGACACAGAGACGTGACTGTAAGCTCACAGTCTCATCCAGTGATAACGTGTTTGCTGATTTGCACTCGGAAAAAAAAGGCGTCGAGGTTAAAATACAGCAGATTTTTAAATGTTTAGACGTCTATTTGTACCCGAACCCTAACCCTAACAGCATGCACACATTAACATATAGTCAAAGATTAGACATTATGAGCAATAAAGATTTCAGTGCAGGAGCTCTCAGTGTTATAACAGGAGGACATGCAGAGGATTTATGCAGATCTGAGGATGAATTCACGCTGTAATATTTGAATTTGAGAGGAAAAAAAAACAGCTGTTCAAAGAAAAAAAATGATCGATGCATATAAAAGTGGCATCTTCAGAAAGTCCCGAGCGGTAAACCTGCCCTGGACGAGGAAATGAGACGGTGTGTCTGAGCTCTGTGAGAGGGAAGACAAGACAGGAGCGAGCACGGTTAGCATCATAGAGCCGGTTACCACGGTAACCGACCCCGAGTTTAAGTTAAGCGACTGAAAACGGGTGAGAAAGGGGGCCCCGGCTTTCTGGAATACACCCCTGAAATGATTGATTCGTTTTGAGTGTTTGTGATAAAAGTGTCTGCAGAGGACTCAGGAGGGCAAATTCATAAAATATCAGAGACTGTCAAACTAAGTAATATTACTTTAAAAACCTGTGACAAATCAATCTATCGTGCATACATTAACATCAGCGGCTCTACATCATGAAAAACAAGTGTCTGTAGGGTGAGATTAACACCGGCCCTGCTTCACGTCCACTTCAAAAGGTGATGATGTCAGTGTGTGTGTGTGTGTCACTACTAACAACAAAAAAAAAAAATCAATTAACGCAGCTTTAAATCAACTTCCATCTAAAACAATAAATAAATAACTAGACCTTT